>CAUYQV010117283.1:0-34650 GCA_963574575.1 Galagoides demidoff
GGCGCCTGTGGTCCCAGCTACTTGGGAGGCTGAGGCAGAAGACTCGCTTGAGCCCAGGAGTTGGAGGTTGCTATGAGCTGAGATGCCATGGCACTCTACCCAGGGGGACAGCTTGAGGCTCCTGTCTCAAAAAAAAAAAAAAAATAGAAAACAGAAAAGACTTCTGTAATCCCAGCTGCTCAGGAGACTGAGGCAGGAGGATTACTTGAGCCCAATGGTTCAAGTCCAATTAGGCAGTACGGTGAAGACCTGTGTCTCTAAAATAAATGAATTAATTAATTAATATGTACATATATTTTTCATAGGCCAATATGAAAAAAACAGAGAGGCTTTTCTAAATATTTCAGTGACAAATTGTTATGCATATTTCCCACATGGGCCTTCCTCCCACCCCCCACCTCCCCATCTCATTCTGTTGCCCTGGATAGAGTGCTGTGGTATCATCATAGCTCATAGCAACTTTAAACTTTTGGGCTTAAGCAATCCTCATGCCTTAGCCTCCCGAGGAGCTGGAATTATAGGTGCCTGCCATAATGCTCCTGTAATCTTTTTTTTTTTTTTGTTTGAGACAGAGCCTCAAGCTGTCACCCTGGGTAGAATGCCATGGCATCATGGCTCACAGCAACCTCCAACTCCTGGGCTCAAGCAAGTCTCCTGCCTCCACCTCCCAAGTAGCTGGGACCACAGGTGCCCGCCACAGCACCTGGCCATTTTTTGGTTGCAGCCATCATTGTTGTTTGGCGGGCCCAGGCTGGATTCGAACCCACCACCTTAGGTGTATGTGGCTGACGCCTTAGCCACTTGAGCCACAGGCGCCGAGCCATCTCTTCCTATTTTTAATAGAGACAGCGTCTTACTCTTATTCGGGTTGGTCTCTTAACTCCTAAGCTCAAGCAGTTCATCTGCTTTAGCCTCCCAGAGTGCTGGGATTAAGGCATGAGCCACTTTGGCCAGCTTTGATATCTTATTGTTTGTGCACAAAGTAGTTTCCACAGTTCAGTATGAAGAAATTATTGTTTAATTATTTAACTTTCTAAATCCTTAAAACTACTTAGACCTATCCCAGTTACCATGTTGTCTAAGTCAGCAGTTCTTAAGCTGTGGGTCATGACCCCTTTGTAACAATGAAAATACAACCTGCATATCAGATATTTACATTACAATTCATAACAGTAGCAAAATTACAGTTATGAAATAGCAAGGAAAATAATTTTATGGTTGGGGATCACCACAATATGGGAACTATATTAAAGGGTCACAGCATTAGGAGGCATTAGGAAGTTTGGGAACCACTGGTGTAGGTAAATTTGCAGCTTCTATTAATATACAAAAATTCTATATGTATCTTACCAAGTACCCTGTTCATATTAATATTCTCTTTGGTTACACATGTGGCATTCACCAAAGGTAATAGTTGTCATCCAGTGCATTTTAATAAACTAATTATAGAATAATGTGGCTCAATCGGAAGTAATTATATATAGAGTCAGGAAAGAGAACACTGCTATAAATTAGATAGTATGTATAGAATTGGTCATGATTGTAACTGAAATATAATTTATGCAAAATGTTAAATATGCAAACATTTTATTAATTATTATGCTCTCTTGCAATATATTTTTGTGGGCTTCACACAGTCACTAATAGAGGGGAGACTATAGTCCTGGGGGGACTCAGCACAGTAATAAAGACATTATTTATTTAAAAATATAACACAAGGTGGCACCTGTGGCTCAGTAAGTAGGGCGCTGGCCCCATATACTGAAGGTGGTGGGTTCAAACCCGGCCCCAGCCAAACTGCAACGAAAAAATAGCCAGGTGTTGTGGTGGGCACCTTGTACTCCCAGCTACTCGGAAGGCTGAGGCAAGAGAATCGCCTAAGCCCAGGAGTTGTAGGTTGCTGTGAGCTGTGTGATGCCACAACACTCTACTGAAGGCGATAAAGTGAGACTCTGTCTCTAGAAAAAGAAAAATATATATATAGCACAATGTTTTTCTTTTCTTTTCTTTTTTTTTTTTTGAGACAGAGTCTCATTTTGTTGCCCTTGGTAGAGTGCAGTGGTGTCACAGCTCACAGCAACCTCAAACTCTTGGGCTTAAGCGATTCTCTTGTGTCAGCCTCCCAGGCAGCTGGGACTACAGATGCCTGCCACAATGCCTGGCTATTTATTTGTTGCAGTTGTTTAGCAGGCCCAGGTTGGGTTCTAACCCACAACCCTTAGTGTATGTGGCTGGCGCTGTAACCAGTGTGCTACAGGCACTGAGCCAGCACAATGATTCTTAAATATGCTTAAGAATTAGTCTGGGGAACTTATTAAAATGCAGATTTCTGGCCTTCATTGAAGGATTCTGAGGAGATCTGATGTATATGCAGCCATACATCTGGATTTTGAAGCCTTACTAAAAAAATCTCAGTTGGTCACTTTTAAAATGTTGATTACATATTGAAAGATACTATTTTGGCTTTTTCAGATAACATATTATTACTAAAAGCAATTTTACCCCACATTGAGCGTGGGACCATCAAGAAAATGCCCCTTAAGGTACACAGCTATGATTTAATTTAAAAAAAAGAAAATATCGCTGTGGTGTCTCTCCACCCTGCCTCTCCCAGCAGCATCTGCACCAATCAGTAACTAAACAGGATGAAAAATCGTATTTCTTGTTATGTGGTAGTTAAGTTTAACATAATTCAGCTAACATTCAGTAATACCATTGTCCTGCCTTTTTCTTCTTATCTGTGGTGGCTCTATTACAGTCAGTTTGTGTGCCTTACTGTTTTTGGATCCCAAAATAATTTCACCTCATTTTTTGCTCGTATGCATGTGCACTGTGCTGTGTAGAGGAATGTGAATATATCGTTGTCTCTACTCAGTGTGTGCCTGTCTGGAGACTCAGATATGTCTGACCAGGAATCTATTCCACTGTAGGTATTTGTAGATTGTCTCCCATGATGCAGTTCTTGCTGCCGCCCTGAGTTGTCTCCTGCTGCTGCAGCTGTCAGCCTGTGCCTGTAACCACCGTCTTTGCACAGATTGGTTAATTCCAGAGCTCCCAGCCTTCACGAAAATGTGTGTTGAGCTCTTTCATTGTAGCTGGCCTACATCGGCCCAGTCACAGCATACTAGCAGCTGCTCGAGCCAGCCCTTCTTTGTCTTCTGCCATCCCACCAGATCCTGGCTAATGATAGACACTGCAATCAGCATTTTGTATATGCAAGTGGCTAGGATACTTTTATAGCTTCTAGCTGCTAATTTAGCATTAGTATCAGATGCTAGAAATGTAGCACACAATGTGTAGTGTTTTGAAAATTACTTGAAACTTTATGGGGGATGTAGGACACATGGCTGCCATGTGTGGTACAGTGTTGAGAAAGAAGCAGCCACACACTCCCAGATACAAAATGTACGATCTTGCTTTATCTGCAGAATTGCTCTTAAAGAACTGGATGTGTCCTACACCAGAAACAAACCGCTGACTGGTACCGACTGAGCACATAGTGATAAAGGAGCTGTGTATTACTGCTTTGTGACTTAGGAGAATAATTCTCAAAGACTCTGAAAATTTGTCTGTAATTAACTGAAAAATCTGTACTATAATTTGTATTAGCTACTAATAGTGGGTTTCTTTCTTACAGATTTTAATTCATTAGTGTATTTATATTTTGTTTTAAAAGCTAATTTCTTAAAACTTGAGTAAAAATAAAAAAAGATATAGGTCCCCTGTTGTGCCTTGGTTTCTCTCTGTAACTCTTTTCAGATAGCCATAGGTGATAGTGGCCTCTAAGGGCCAGATTTGCGGTGGTTCATGCCAGTAATCCTAGCACTCTGGGAGGCTGAGGCAGAAGTATCCCTTGAGCTCAAGAATTTGAGACCAACCTGAGCAAGAATAAAACCCTATCTCTACTAAACAAAGAAAATTAGCCAGGCATTGTGGTGGGTGCCTATGTAGTTCCAGATACACTAGCAGCTGAGGCAGGAAGATTGCTTCCAGGAGTTTGAGGTTGCAGTGAGCTAGGCTGATGCCAGGGCACTCAAGCCTGGGGCAACAGAATGAGACTATGTCTCAAAACAAAAGAAAGTGTCCTTCAAGGAAACTTTTAAACATTAAATGGTGTGTAATTATATAGACTTTTTTTTTTTAGAGACAGAATCTCTACTTTGTCGTCCTGGGTAGAGTGCCATTGTGTGAAGCTCACTTTTAAACTTTCTGACTTGTTTCCTGTGAGATCCTTCTTACACTTATTAATTACTACGTAGCATCATGATTCAATAAAAATGTAATGTGAGCCATGTAGGTAATTTTAATAAAAAAATAATTTTTTTTTTTTTTTTTGAGACACAGTCTCACTTTGTAACCCTTATTAGAGTGCTCTGGTGTCCCTGCTCACAGCAGCCTGAAACTTTTGGGCTCAAGATATTCTTTTGTCTCAGCCTCCCGAGTAACTGGGGCTACGGGTGCCTGCCACAACACCCAGCTATTTTTAGAGACAGGGTCTCGCTCTTACTTAGGCTGGTCTTGAACCTGTAAGCTCAGGCAATACACCTGCCTTAGCCTCCCGGAGTGCTGGGGTTGCGAGCACGAACCACTATACCCTTAATTGATTTTTTTATTTTATTTTTTTACTGTTCTTGGCCTGGGCTGGGTTTGAACCTGCCACCTCTGATATATGACGCCAACACTCTACTTCTTGAGCCACAGGTACCGCCTTGTACACTTAATTTAAAAATTTTTAGTAGTCATATTAAAAGTAAAAAGGAACATGTAAGATTGATTTTGATAATATTTATTTGATACAATGTAGCCAAAATTGTACCTTTTAACATGTAATCAACATAAAAATATAGGGCATAATTTTCTTTTCTTTTTTTTGAGGGAGTAGGTACTAAGTCTTCAAAATCCAGTGTGTATTTTACACTTAGTAGTAGCATATCTCTCAGTGGTTAAAGAGAAATATCCTATAAAAACAGTAAAATTGTATTATAGAAAAATGTTTTATATTATTTTGGATTTCTGATTTAAGTCTAAATACTCATTTTCGTAGTCATATTTGCCATATTACAAGTCATACGTGGTCATACATATTAGCCATATTCCATTGTCATGCTCAATGACCACGCTGGACACAGTATTAGAAAATATAGAACTGTAATAGAGTAAGTTGATACTTTACATAACTAGGTGCCTGTCAGCTTTTGTCTGACAAGTGTGTCTTCGATACATAGGCTCCAGTGTTATGGGTAAGGCCAAAGATTGCAAATACATTTGAAATTTAAAAAGTCCTAGTAAAATATCTACTTTAAAAGGTCAATATTTATCCTCTACCCTAAATGTCAATGTAACAAAAACATTCTATTTAATTTTAAAGGTACCATTTACTAGTTCTTTATTGTCAGTTTATGATGCAGATATTTCAGATGGAATTTACTTTTTCTTAGTACACAGTTTTGATGTAAAATATTAAATGAATAAAAGGTGCAAAAATGAAAATCTACAAACCTTTTAACAATTTTCAAAATATTTATTCAAATTATTTTTTCTTTTCATTGCATTAGGAATGTAAACATCATTTAGAAGGAAAATATGCCCTATATACAATATTGAATGCATGTCCATTTATAAGAAAAGAACATCAGTATTCAGCCTGGATATTGCAAAGAGTGTGAGGGGACATACATACGCAGTATCTTTAAAAGGTTCTTTTTTTTAAAATACACTGTATTATTTTCTTTGTGAACAGGAAACAGAAAGAAGAGAAACTACAGTTGAAGATTTGTTCTGATTCTTCTGGAAAACAGCAGCTTAAGCACCTGGTTCCACAGTTGGATTACATGAGATCCAAAGTGTATTGGCTCAGTGGTGTGAAAAAAAAAGAGGCACAATTGGCAAGTTATCACTTCCCAGTCATTCCATTGGTTGGTGGCTAACATGAGTTTGAGATGCACAGTGCTGACTGCAGTGAAGAAAAAGACCTTCTGGAGATTTCTGGTGGGGTTTTAATGTACCTTCTCCTCCCATCTACCTGTTTACATCCTTGTAGTGGCCAGTTAAGCGAGGAAGAACACTGGGTTGACAGAGATTTACTGTGAGCTGTTGGGGACTGCTTTGAGAGCCATCTTTCAGTGTGCTGAAAGTTATCTGAGAACACAGAGCTGCTTCCATATCAGCTGTATACATAGTGTGACACTCTGAAAAAGTTTATCATGATAGCTATCTGTCAGGAATTGGAATCAGATGGAAATGCAGTTAAAAATCTCCACATTGCTTATTCCTTATCTCCAAAGGAATTTTCATAAAGATAATCAACAACATCTGAGAAGCAACACAACAATGGAGATAAATCTATTGATGTGTTCACCACAACATGATACATTTATGGTATATTTTTAGAGGGCCACACAGTCTTACACTTTGTAAAGTTTTGAAGTAAAAATTCCATGCTTTTACATTGCTTTTCATAATTCTGAATTTATAATAGTTTGTTTTATGTGCATCCTTCTTTATGAGAAGCAATACTTTGTAATTTGATATTTCAAATTATTTTTATTCTTTTTGTTTCAACTATTGCTTGATTACTATGATTCACATGACTTTCCTGTTGAGAATCAAAAATCTTAATTAACTCTTTTTATCAATCACCATTTTAATTTTTTATTTTTATGCTCCATGGTGAAAAACATGTGTTCGATAAAGCAGAAAAGTCTCCTGGCTTCAAATGCTTTGAGAATTTTGAGAGTGAGCCCTTGTTACTGTCACTAATATTTTAAACTCACATGTAGCTCTAGGTGCTGATACAGTTGCTATGGTGGAGTCCTTGAGTGAGGCCGTAAGGATTTCAGCAGGGATTGTTGTGGACCTGAATGAAGATATGTTGGACCCAGTTTATCGTTCTCTGTAATCTTGGCCGGCCTTTTTATGGAGGGAGTAAAGGACTGAAATACCAAAAAGAAATGTATATCTTATAAGGCAATTCTCTGGCATAAACCCAGAAAATGGTACTGTGGCAAAAGCCTTCCAGTGTGTATGAGTTGGTATTCCTGATGAAAAAGGGAAATGCTCACACCCTTGTCATTTTAAAATGTTACTTTCTTTAAAACAATTATGGAGAAAATCTGCCAGTAGGTTAAATCACACAAAATCTTTTGTTTAAATGTTGGCAGTAGGTTTATTAATGAGAGTAGGAGTGTCTGTGCAGTATTTTCAAAAAACGTTGGTTTTAGTCCCAGCACTATTCCCACATGTTGTTTGCAAAGATTAGAAATACTGATTGAATATAGAAACTTCACCCCAAAACAGGGCAGGGAAGGTGTTGGTGGATCCTACATTTTTTGCTAACCCAAAGAGAGAGTGGCTGCATAGTTAATGTATTTGATAGCTTTTAAAGCAAATTTTCAAACCCTTCCAAAAATCATGTATCAATTTTATTCTATCCAATTTTTATGTGACCATGTGTCCACATTTTATATATCCAGTTTTTTGGATCCTGTTCATAACAAGTTTTTTCATTTATTCAAATTTAGAAAAATATAGAATGATGCAGTGTTAATTAAACAAAAAGCACTGAAACCTTCATATGTTGAGAGGGAATTGCCACCCAGTTGGTGTTACAGCTGGGATTCCATTGTAAAATCGGCTCACTTATCCACAGGTCCTATAGTCTGTCTTCCTGCACCAAGTTGTAATGGAGGGCATGCAGAACTCTATTAACCCTTGCAGTGATGCATACGGAACTCTTCAGCCCAGCGTGTTGCAACTCCACCAGCGTTACCTCACATGTGAAGATGAGGTTAAAAAGCAGTCTTGGTGGTAGCCAGCTGTGCTCATTCTCTGGTAAATAACTTCTCAACAAACTTACTTCCCTGCCTCAAGATCCAGTTTCCTACTTGCACAAAATTACAAATTACTATAGGCCACAAACCACCGGAATTATGCAGTTACTAAAATTTCAAAGAACTAGGGTCTGCTTGTTCAACAAAATTACCAGTGGAACCGCCATGTTAATTTTAAAGCATTTTCAGAACCCTACAAAAATTATGTATGTGTATTAAATTTCCTATTTTCCTTTTTGGCCTTAATATAGAATCTGTTATTCAGTTATGATATAAATATTTCTCCTTTAATGCAACCAAAATTAGGTATATATAACCACTGTAGCATTTATTTAAAAAGGTATTCTTAAGATTAAAATCCTACATGTCCATAGTGTAGCAGTATAAAGAAATGCCTGGCTTATGAGGGCTTTTACAAAATGAACAATTGTTTGGCTTAGTTTTTTTTTTAGGTTGATTGCATTTGTTTGCAAGCATAAAACAATCATTCCTTAGCTCTTCATTGGAGAACTGAAATATTTCTATAAAATACATTTTTAAGGAAACTCCTATAAGAGGAAACATGGAACTTTTCTTAAAACTTGGAACCATAGGAAGTTTAAGGACTTTCACCATTCTATATAATGTTGGTGGTGGGGTGGGGGTAATCCTGTTCCTACAAAGTTGAACTATGAACTATGTAGCAATATTTGGTAACATATGACATGGCTACATTATGCCATACAATGTGTCAAGTTGTAAAGTATACTTTGGACATTGTAGACACAAGATTAAAACTCTAAAATCAGGGGAACAAAAACCAATGGGCAGAATCCTATTTGGAATGGGACCAGTGCACAATTAGACAATTTAATTTTATACATTCCCTAACACTCCATTTTTAAATTACATTCACTGAGTGTGTTTGTAGAATTTTAAGCTACTGCTTTTAGTCAAAGGAAAGCTTTGGGTTTTTTAAGCTTTATTATTGAAGTATTATGAACATAACAGATACCATCGTGAAAAGTACTACTTGGGTCCTTAAAGGCCCTATCAGGGAGTTGAAACGTCATACTTTACCAGGTTACTTGTACAAAAATGATTTTTTAAAAAGGGACAGCTGTAAATTATTTCTAAGCTATTACCGCCACATTAAGATAGAACCATTTGGTAATGAAAAAAGAAACCTGGAAAGTTTTGCCTAATTCTTGCACTGAATATAAATGATAATATAAAGTTAAGTGTGCATTTTAAACAGATTTTATTTCCCATTTATTGCTTAGCATAGAAGAACTATGCTTGGTGTTAGAGGATTGCCAGCAAGATTGACTTCAGATAGAGGGAGGGGTATGAGGTTGGAAGCACCTTACTGTTGGACTGTGTTGCATTTAGTGCTACTGAATGATTCAGTAGTTATTTCTGAACTTTGCTGCAAAGTGCGCTTTAGTTAAAGCACATTAAGAAGAGTCTCTGCATAATTGCTTTGTAAAATAAAGCAATGGTATTTTTTATCCTATAAATAAAGTGTAATTTAAAAGTTTTTCCTACAAAATGAGTTTATATTGCTGCCTAAACTATCATGTAAACAGAGGTTTTTTAAAAGTGGGAGGGAGTCTAGATTCTGTGTGTGTGTGTGTGTGTGTGTGTGTGTTTTAAATGTTTGCCCATTGAGCTATTTTGAAGATCTGTTTATTCTAAAATTTTCTGTTTTGCCCACAGTAATGTACAACTTGGCGTTTGTGTAATTTGCTTGGTTGAATCCCAAATTTATAATGTTTCTCCCCTTCTGTAAACACATTATGCCACCATAAGGTGCACGTACAGAAAATATCTCTGAGGTTGACTTGTTAAATATTTGATAAATCTCAAAGCAGTCATTTATTTTAAGGGTTAGGAGAAAGGGTTTTTTTGTGTAATTCAAGTACAACTAAAAGTGGCTGCATTGGGGTCGTTCTCAGTGCATCTGAGAGAGCCTGAAAAGTTTTAGATGAAAACAAAAGGTATAGATGTCGGTTGCAGAGTTCGGTTTTAAGGAGGGAAATGTTGCTTTTTTTTTTTCCTTTTTGCATGTTCTATTGTTAATTATCAAAGGGTGTAACAGGTTATTCCACCTTTTTCAGTACTGATTATATTGGTTTTAAGAAGTCTCCCTAATCACAAGGTGGTACTTTTCCTTCGTTTGTGAACCAGGCAGGGCAGATGATGCAGCCCATCCATACCAGTGACTGTGGCTTCACCTGGCAGAGTCGCCACTGTCACTGAATTTCTCATTATAGCTTATGTCTTGCCAAGTGTGAAACCATTATTGTGTACTTTATGGAAAATGGAAGGCTACCAAGCATTTTGCATGAATAACGTCCATTAGGGCGAAGGAGACTGACCTGTTTGTTTTTTAGTAGCCTTTCTGGGTGAATGAAAATTTTAGTGGAAAACTGGTTCACCATTTATAGCTCTGTGCAATATTATAAAGGTAGAAGCAAAACACTAGCACATGGTGCTTGGCTTGTGAGGACGGCTTTCCCACCATTGCATTAAACGGACAGCGTGTGCACCACGGATTGTAAATGTCAACTCTCGCCAATTTACGATACTTAAATATGCTCAATTAACATTCTAAAGTATTAAAAGTACAAAGAAAACTAAGCAAGCATTTATAGCAATACTATGAAATCTCCAATAATTGTTGGACTATTGCCTTTTGCTTTTTAGTGCAACCTTCTGCATTGTAATGATCATCTGCTTTGTATTTCATGTTTTTTACACTTATGACTTCAGAGATAAGTACTTGTACACCAAGTATTGCAATCACCTTTCTCTTATTGTACATGCAATGTAACAACATACAGTTTTGGTGCTTAACAATATTCCTTTTTTTCTTTAATAAAGGATATTTATTTGAATTAACTTGATTTTTGCTTGTTTCAAGTAGAAGCAGCACAGCAAGTTGTGCATTTGTTACAACATGTTACAAACCCAGGGAGCAGGATCCAGAGAGTGCGGACTTTGTACTTCTGCCTGGGCACTGCTTCTTATGGCATATTTTGATTCCATCTTTACTTGTTTTTAATGTCATCTTTACTTGTTTTTAATGTACTGATTTGTGCTATTTGTGTAAATATCTACAGTTTGGAAATGTTGACTTCCAAAATGGGAATAATGTCATTTGTTTTTTTGTTTTTGTTTTTGTTTTTTTTTGAGACAGTCTCACTCTTTCACCCAGGTTAGTGTGCCATGGCATCATAGTTCATAGAAACCTCAAACTAATTCTTGGGGCTCGGTGCCCATAGCTCAGTGGTTAGGGAGCTGGCCACATACTACCAAGGCTGGTGGATTAGAAACCGGCCTGGGCCTGCTAAAAACAATGACAACTATAATAAAAAATAGCCGGTTGTTGTAGTGGGTGCCTGTAGTCCCAGCTACTTGGGAGGCTGAGGCAAGAGAATCTTCTTTTTTTTTTGAGACAGTCTCACTATGTTGCCCTCAGTGGAGTGCTGTGCATCATAGCTCACAGCAACCTCAAACTCTTAGGCTTAAGTGATTCTCTTGCCTCCAGAATAGCTGGGACAACAGGCACCCACCACAGTGCCCAGCTATTTTTTGTTGCAATTGTTGTTGTTAAGCAGGGCTGGGCTCGAACCCACCAGCCTCAGTGTATGTGGCTGGTGCCCTACTCACTGAGCAAGCCAGCAAGAGAACAACCATTTTTTAATGAAAGAAAATGAATTATAGCAGGAATGAAGCATATTGGTGTTTGGGGGTTTTTTTCTTTTTTTTTCTTTTTGCAGTTTTTATTTTTTATTTTTTGACTGGGGCCAGTTTTGAACCCACCAACTCCAGTATATGGGGCCAGCACCCGACTCCTTTTAGCCACAGGCCCCGCCATTTGTCTCAAAAAATAAATAAATAAGTCTCAAGCTGTTGCCCTGGGTAGAGTGCTGTGGTGTCATAGCTCAAGCAACCTCAAACTCTTGGGCTCAAGTGATCCTCTTGCTGTAGTTTTTTTCCCTATTTTTAGTAGAGGCAGGATCTTGCTTTTTGCTCAGGCTGGTCTTGAACTTGTGAGCTCAAGCAGTCCACCCACCTCAGCCACACTGCTGCACCAGCTGCCCACTTGGTCTTGCTGTTTTATCTCATTTCTGCCTCCAACTCACTTCCACCAACACCATTTTGATATCCTGTCTATTCCCAAAAAACGACCCTCTTTTTAACATTTGTTTTAAATAAGTCTTGCTTTTTTTTTTTTTTTTTTTGAGACAGAGTCTCACTTTATCACACTGGGTAGAGTGCTGTGGCATCACAGGTCATAACCACCTCCAACTCCTGGGCTTGGCTTTTTGTTGTTGTTGATGTAGTTTGGCTGCAGCTGGGTTTGAACCCACTACACTTGGTATATGGGGCCAGCGCCCTACCCACTGAGCCATAGGCGCCACCCTAGATAAAGGTCTTCCTATGGACAACCAGTTCCTACTGTGTCAGCCCTGCTGTTTATTGGGCTCTTTATAATCTTTCTCTAGACCTGTGTGGAAAGTGTGTCCCCTTCCTACAATGTTTACCTCCCTCTTTTTTTTCTTTTCTTTTTTTTTTTAAAGTATAATTAACTTTGTGTTTCCCAGTTCGTATGTTAAAGTCCTAACCCCTAGTACCTTAGGATGTGTCCTGATTTGGACATGGAATCACAACAGGGGTATTCAGGTAAAGTGGGGTCCAATCCAAGATGCCTGGGTCTTTTTTTTTTTTTTCCCAAGACAGAATCTCACTCCTCACTCTGTTGCCCATGCTGCAGTGCTGTGGTGTCAGCCTCACTCAGCAACCTCAAACTCCTGGGTTTACAGGAGTTTGAGACAAGACCAGCCTGAGCTAGAGTGAGACCCCCACCTCTACTAAAAATAGAAAAAGACTAGCCAGGCATCTTGGTGGGTACCTGTAGTCCCAGCTACTTGGGGGCTGCGGCAGGAGGATCCTTGAGCCCAGGAGTTTGAGGTTGCTATGAGCTATGACGCCATGGCACTCTACCCAGGGCAACTGAGTGAGACTCTGATTCTAAAAAAGAAAAAAATAATTTCGAGTGTTTTGGGGAACAGCATTCATACACTACTGATGGTGGTGTAAATTGGAACCACCATTTTGGAAAACTGGTAAGCATTATTTATAAACGTTGGACATCTGCTGACTTTGAGACCCAGCAATTCCTTACCCAGCTGAAATATGTATATACTTGGATCAAGAGATACGCGCTAGAATGTTTGTAACAGCATAATTCATGGTAGCCGAATTCCAGTAACAGGTGAATGGGGAAAATGGTGTATGTTCCTGAAATGTATCACATGTGTCTCCTGATTCCAGTATAAACATATTTCAGCTCTGTAGGAATCGCTGGCTCATAGCATCAGCATATATTCAACTTCTATACATAATGCCTACCAGGTTTTCAAAATAGTTTTTCCAATTTACAACTTAATAAAGACCAGTTTAGTCCTGGAAAAGGGACATACAAAAAAATTCAGTCGTGGCTGTTAGATTTTTTTTTTTGGTTTTTTTTGCAGTTTTTGGCTGGGGCTGGGTTTGAACCTGCTCCGGCATATGGGGCTGGCACCTTACTCCTTTGAGCCATGGCACAGATTTCTAGTTTTGTATCAAAGTAATGGTTAAGTGTAGGTTTAATTTGTAATAACTTGGGATCCTATACGTTTATATCTTTGTAATTTTCTGAGTATTGTATTTTACAACAAAGAAGTTTTTTAAAAACCCCTAAGGCATTTTTATTTTATGGGAATTCTAGAAATTACTTGAAAAATTAGTAATGCCAAAATTTTGTTCTCCATAAAATGATTTGCTTTCTTGCTCTGCAAAACAATGAGAACCATGTAATCTAACATGTGTCACTTTTTTATATTAAGTGGCAAGACAATCAGAGCCAAATTCAGTGTCCTACTGGAAAAAGCCAACTTACCTCACACTTTTGCTTTACATAGTTTTCTGCTTTCTTTTATTGGCTCTGTGTGTGTGTGTGTGTGTGTGTGTAGGGGTGCACAAGCTCATTTGTTTTGAACTCTCCTGCTCTAGATGTTTTAATATGTTTAATTTCTCTTGGAGAAGTGGTTTGGTTATGGAACTTTTTAAAACTTAATTTTTAAAAAATCTGCTGCAACATAGCATGACATTGTTAAGAACAAGATCTATCGTGGCATGACCTTGGGTAAATCTCCATGCCTCAGTTTGTTCATCTGTAAAATGGCACAATAATTTTATCTACCTCGTGGTGGCGTTTTGTGTTTAGTGAGCATATTTAAAGTACTCAAAAGAGTGTTGTTAGCCGTTATCCTTCTGAGGATACACTGACAAAATTACTCATAAGGAACCACAAAGATTTGAGCAATTTAGAAACAAAAATATCTGAAATTAGATGTTCCTGGATGAATGTGGAAAAGAAAAAACCCCCAAATCATTTAAATTTCCTTCTTTTATAGAAACTGGGAATTCATATGTTTCATTCACATGTTACAAAATATCATTCAATAGGTAGCATTTTAAATTAAGAACAAATAAACCTTTACCTTCATATTTGCTCTTTGTAGAAAGAATTGGATGCGGCTGGAATGTGCAGAATTTCTGTTTTCTAACTGACTTTCTGCAGAAGTGCAATCCTAAAGAATCAAACTATTCCTCTTGTAATCAGCACTCTTGAGAGGCTGAGGCAGGAGGATGCCTTGAGCTCAAGAGTTCAAGAACAGCCTGAGCAAGAGCAAGACCCATCTCCACTAAAAATAGAAAAACTAGATGGGTGTTGTGGCGGCACCTGTAGTCCCAGCTACTCAGGATCGTTTGAGCCCAAGAGTATGAGGTTGCTATGAGCTATGTCCCCAAGGCAGTACCCAGGGCAACAGAGTAAGACTATCTCAACAACAACAAAAACTATTCCAAAACTACAATGAACTCCAATGACCTTTGACACTGTGGGCTGAAACATGCTTATCTTGACACTTCCTTGTAATACCCTAATATGTCAGTAAAGAAATCAAGAACAAAAGAGGAGAAAATTGTGGATGAGAAGTGTCAACAAATGTTTGAGCGATGCATGAGATCCATGTGACAGCTGAGTGGAAGCAACCACCTGAGAGTGTACAGCGAGATCCCAGAAGCAAGTTGATTGCTGGGAGGATAAGTATGTCCCCCCAAAGTGGGGATGAAGGCCAAGGCTGGAAAGAGGAGAGGGGGAAAGTGTGGAACTTAGACTCCACTCCAGTAGAGTGGAGTTCCCCCTTGCCTACTGCAAGACACTAGAAGTTCCTTCTCTGGATAAAATAAACCACACAAGTCCCAGACTCTACTTCCAGGAATAAGAAGAAGTCAGAGGTAATGCTTACATTAAAATCTGCCATCACAACCTTGAGCCTCCTGTCTGTCTTCTGCCTGGTTGTGAGAGGGCCCTCAGCCTGGTACACACAGCCCCTGCTGGATGTGGAGGATCCCTCGGGAAGCAACCAAAAGTCCCCACAGAAAAGCCTTGCACCTGTCCACATCTGTGTGTGGGCAGGCAGACCCAGAAGGGATTGCCCAGTGATAATAGCTGGCTTCCCACCCAGTTGTCCTGACCCAAAGCCACCAGTCAGACAGCTCCCCACCCCAGGGCTCCCGTGTCTTACCATGGAACAGAAGCTGACTATTTAAAGTCATGGACATGTTTCCAGACATTTCCCCACACAATGAATGGAGACCAAGACACACATACTGAAGAAAGCAACTCTTAGAAAACAGGACAAAGAGAATGAAGCTTAATTGTAAATACTTTTATAAGAAAAATTTGACAAAATACTGTACCCATCCATGAAACAACATGTAATTAAAAGGAATATTCTGAGAACAAGGATCAACATTCAGAAAACAGAACTATGCGATCTGAATATAAACTCAAGGCAAGATTTAAAAGAACAGAGAACTTTGTTAAAGCCAAATAAACTGTCAAAGAGGTAGACAAGATAATTAGGATTAATTCAACTAACCCATATCTGATTCACGCCCAGAATGAGAGAAATAGAGGGGAGAAAGTTAATAAATAATACAAAAAATGTACTACTTTGTTTGCAGCAATGTGAGTTGGGCTTGCTTTCAAACGTGCAATAGAAAGATTCTCTGAGATGAGAACTCAGAAGTGCCCTGGAGTGGGCAACGTGCAGGTTACCCATCACCTTGGCCAGAGCAATTTGGGTGGAATACAAAGTCTGAGGACTAAATGGACACTCAGTAATTTGTGAGCACACAGTTCTTTCAGAAGTTTTACATTGAAGAAGAAAAGAGAAATCAGCCTACAGCCATCAGGATTAGGGAGGATTTTTAAAGGTAAGAGATTGTAGGGAAGTGTTTTTCAGCCTTTTTTTATCTTCACGACACGCTTGAACCTATAGTTAAACTTCCACAGCACAACTTAAATTGTTGATTTAAAAAAAGAGTGAAAAAAGGGATTTACTTACTGTGCTTTGAAAATAATCAGTGGCATTGAAAAATTTTTGTACCACACCATGTGCTACAAAAAAATCACTGCACTAGAGCATGCGTGTGTGTCGACTAAAGAGACAAAAATGGGAGGCTGAGACTAGACTCGCTTAACCCAAGAGCTGGAGGTTGCTGTGAGCTGTGATGCCACGGCACTCTACTCAGGGTGACAGCTTGAGACTCTGTCTCAAGAAAAAGGAAAAAGAAACAAGTAATTAAAAATAGCAATTTCATTCCTGTCTCTGAAGTAAACAAAAGATTACATTTAGGTGGCACCCATAGCTCAGTGGGTAGGGCGCTGGCCACAAGCATCGGGGCTCCTAGATTCAAACCCGGCCTGGGCCTGCTAAAACAAAAAAATAGTTGGGTGTTGTGGCAGCACCTGTAGTCCCAGCTACTTGGGAGGCTGAGGCAAGAGAATCGCTTGAGCCCAGGAGTTTGAGGTTGCTGTGAGCTGCCACGCCACAGCACTCTACCAAGAGTGACAAAGTGAGACTTTGTCACAAAAAAAAAAAAAAATTACATTTATAACAATAAATTTAAATGAAGAAGAAAATTATCTAATTCTAGTTCCCAGTTACCTTTGACCTCAATGATAAGGAAGACTTAAATTCAAAGAATTAGAGGAAGCGGGGCAGACGTGAAGTTTGCTTGCTATTTTTTTTTTTCCAAGTAATCTGCCTCAATTCTCCATGGTTAAAAACACACACAAAAATAACCATAGCTATATTGTGGCCATTAGTGGATTTTTTAGAAAAAGTTTCAGTTCTTCTCCCCCGTGTATTCAGTAATTTCTTCCATCACCAATACACTGATCCAAATAGCACTCACTTCAGCTCAGTGATTTTCTCATCCATTTGCTCAGTTTCATTGCGCTTGTCTCAGATTCATTAAACACCCACAATACACTGCTGGGGATACCGTGTACCCACACTTCAGGTGGTGGACACAGGCTGCCACGCCCAGTCTCCCATAAGGGTGACTTAGAACGTGGGAGGCACTGGACACCCCCATACACGCACGCAGATTGCCCACCTTGATACAACCCAAACAGTGTCTGCAGCAGCATCACCAGGAACAACGATCCCATAGGGAGGACAGTGCGGCCTCATGCCTGCGGACACCTCCAGAGAGTGTCCTCCCTCAGGAACCCAGGAGTCACCCAGGGGATCGGAAACTGCT
The DNA here is from genome assembly GCA_963574575.1 of Galagoides demidoff. Classification (NCBI taxonomy): domain Eukaryota; kingdom Metazoa; phylum Chordata; class Mammalia; order Primates; family Galagidae; genus Galagoides; species Galagoides demidoff. Next base: position 17,481 of record CAUYQV010117283.1, read on the forward strand.
GGTGCTGCTGCTACCTGTGGATTGATTCTGTGAACCCAGAGTCTTCTCCAAAGTCTGCACCTGATTTGGGGGGAAATCTGTGTGAAGAGCAAAACATGTTACCAGCACAGCGGGTGATGCAAAGGGCGAAGGACAGCGTCAGCCAATGTAGGGACCCACCCAAATAAAACCATCCAGCCCAGGAGACTGTCCTGCCCACAAAGGAATGAGTGTGCCATACCGTCCCCTCCCCCCACACTAAACCCTTACATTCCCACCCTCCCTTAACCCACGTGCTGACTTTTTCCGGACTCAGCCCCCTGGCACCCAAGTGAATAAAGGCCACATTGCCCACACAGATCCTAGACTCTGCTTCCTTTAGTTCATGTCTCGGACTAACCTCTCATTTTTGGTTCTTAACCTCTCAGACAGCATGGCCTTGTCCCAGGGAATGCAGTGCCACTGCCGGGCACTGAGGAAGCAGGTGCGAGAGGAGGTCACTGCTAAGGCCTGGGCCCGCCAGGCTGCAGTTTGAAAGTTAGGGCCCCATTGGATTGAATGTTGGCGCATTTCCATTGAGGCCTAATTTACTCCCTGGCAGTAACTGATTCACTGGAAGAATCTGATTCAACTTAAGTCGAGAATATGCTGCGATGAATGTGCTTTCTGTACAAAGTATCTATTTCTGTAGTTGTCATGGGAAAAACACACGAAGTGAAAGGAGCGGTAATGACTGGGAAACGCGTCCTGGTCACAGAGACGTTCCTACCCAAGAAATTATTTTATTCTATTTTTGCAGATGCAAATAAGAATGGAAATTTAACATGGTTGTTTCCACCATGGAACAGGCTTTTGTAATTGCTGCCAAGTTCTACAATAATCGTAAATGCTTCCCATTCATTCACATGCCGAGGTTGACCCTTATGCTTCCTCACGGTTGGTCAGACTGAGATGTTTCTGCTTCTCAGCTAGAGCCCAGCCATTTTATAGCTTTCATTTTAAAAAGGGAAACTGCAGCAGGCTAAGAGCTTAGATTTAGGAACTGGGTTTAGAGAGCTAAAGATGCTGTACTTTCTCAACAAGTTGTGGAGAGAGTGAAATGAAGTGGCCAGTCCTAAAGGGATTGATTTTCAGTCCTGCTGCAGCTGTGCGAGCCCAGGCCAGCCGTTACCTTCTCTGGGCCTCAGTTTTTGCCTTTGGGACATAAGGAAGTTCCTTCCAAATCTCACCTCATCTCACATCCTGTGATTCTATGAGCCATGCCAACCAAAACAAGTCATTTCAGGTGGTCAATAAAGCAAGAATGTGCTTTACAGCCTCCTAGGTTGTGAAAAGAACAAAAAGTAGAATGGAATCTACCCCCAAAGTAGACACCACCTCAGGCAGAGTGAGGAGGAGACAGACCTTGAGGCGCCTAGACCCTCACCTTGCTCCCCTCCATCTGCTCAGCTGGCTCTCAGGAATCCACAGGAGGCTGGAGAAAGCTCCCACCAGCTCAGGACCCTATTTTGTCCCTAAGATAGTTCTTTGTTTGGGGAGTTTACCCCACAAACCATAAGATAAATTACATTCCTACAGATTCCCCTAGGCTCTCCAGAAAGCAAAGTGCTTTCCAGAATGTTTAAAGTGAGAAAACAGTGGTAAATCCACACTTTAATATCATGATCCCACAAAACTAACCTGCTGCCCATTATGTCTTTTCTTCAAACTTCAGATTTACTAGTCAACACCTTACCAAAAAATATCCCCCTAGTAACCTCATTGAGAAATAAGTTACATTGGCTGGGCTCAGGGGCTCATATGTATAATCTTAGTATTCTGGGAGGCTGAGGCAAGTGGATTGATTGCCTGAACTCATGGGTTCAAGACCAGCCCAAGCAAGAGTGAGACCTCGTCTTTAAAAATAGCTGACCATTGTGGCAGGCACCTATAGGCCCAGCCATTCGGGAGGCTGAGGCAAGAATGTCACTTGAGCCCAAGAGTTTGAGGTTGCTGTAAGCTATGACACGACAGCACTCTACCCAGTGTGACAAAGTGAGACTCTGTCTCAAAAAGAAAGAACTTACAAGCTGGGAGAGGTAGGCTCACACCTATAATCCTAGCACTCTTAAGAGGCCAAAACAGGTGGATTGCTTGAGCTCAGGAGTTGGAAACCAATCTGAACAAAAGTGAGACCCTGTCTCTACTAAAAATAGAAAAAATTAGCTGGGCGTTGTGGCACATGCCTGTAAGTTCTAGCTACAGAGGAGGCTGAGGCAAGAGGATTTCTTAAGCCCAAGAGTTTGAGGTTGGTGTGAGCTATGACAATGCCATGGCACTCTACCCAGGGCGACAGAGACTCCATCTCTAAGAAAAAAAAATAACTTATAAGTTGTATCCATTTAAAGTGTACAATCTGATGAGTTTGGACAGTTGTATGAACCATGAAACTACAGTCACAATCAAGTATAGGACATTTCCATCCCTACCAAGAGGTGCCTGTCCTCCAGTCCTGTCTTAGGCCCCCAGTGACAGGAAGCCACTGCCTTTTGTCACTATGTGGATTTACTTGCACTCTCCAGAAGTTTGCATAATGAGAACCTATCTAGTCTCGTGCCTGGATCCTTTCACTCAATGTAGTGAGACCCGTTAATGTTACACGTTGATAGAGGCAACACGTATGTTCCTTTTTCTTGTCAAATAATCATGTTTTGTATGAATGCTCTACATTTTATTTACTCATTCGCCCCTCGCTAAGGACTTACATTTGTGTGGGCTGCAACTGCCGCACACTTCCCAGGGATGGTAAGTTGGCTAAAGGGTGAAAAGCCCAGAAACTCACCAGTTTTTGTGTTGCAATGGCTGATAGAAGCACTTCAAGCATGTTCCATCTGTTTAGAAGAGCCAAATTACTGTACAAAACTGTCATGTTCTGACAACATTATTTATGAGGAAATACAGGTTGTATAGAAAAGCAAAAAAAAAAAAAAAATCTATGAAAAAGGAAACCAGGCAGTCTGTGTGGCTAGGTCTGTGGTCCGCTTTCCTCTGGGGGAGTTGTATAATCCAGGGGTGTCCCACCAGCAGCCCACAGGTTGCATGCTGATTTTTTAAGGACCTTTTTGATTGTGATATCAATGAAAAGTATGCAAGGACTTTTTTGGGGGGAGGGCACTCACCTTTCATCAATCTGTAGACCAAGACAACTCTGATTCTTCCAACGTGTGGCAGGAAAAAGGTTGGACATCCTAGGTATAATTCAGGGGCTGTGCTCTGCATTGGCATTGGTTGCAATGGGCTGTGTGGGTGGGCCTCTAGGCCACGTTGCCCCTCTCATGCCCTGAATCTAACTTAGAGAGTGCCAGGGAGACTGAGAGGGAGCTGATACATGGGGAGAACACAGCCTTGACCCCGTGTCTTTGCTGGAACCCAAGAGGCCACGTTAAGACATCTTTCTCAATCCCGGTTTTTACGGACTACTGGCAGTTCTGGGGACTGACCAGAGACTTAAGCTGCTGCTTTCAGACCAGGGTTGGGCTTTAAAACCAGCCAGAGCAGTGAGTATAGTGCGGGGTCTAACTGCAGAGACTGCAAGCGGACACCTCTCTAAGGACCTGAGCAGGATAAGAGGCTTGGGGCGGCACCTGTGGCTCAAAGGAGTAGGACATTGGCCCCATATGCTGGAGGTGGTAGGTTCAAACCCAGCCCCGGCCAAAAACTGCAAAAAAAAAAAAAAGGATGAGAGGCTTGGCCTTGCTTGGGCTTCAAGTGCTCCTGAGGCCCAGGAAGTGTTATGGCCTAGGCGTGAACAGCTGGGTCTGACTGAATAGCCAGGTTGGCTGTGATACTCGGGACAAAAGAGGGAGTCTTGCTTGGAATGGAATGTGATAGGGAGGCAAGTCCCCCACCTACTGGCCAAGGCTGGGACTGACGGTGCATCCTGCCACCACTCACACAAGCATTTCCCCCGGGACCTGAGGCTCACCCCTGCCACCCTGTCACAGCTGGTGCATGCAGTCACCACTGGGAGGCCTGAGCACAAGCTTGTCTGGTTCAGCTCCACCTGGTTTTCCTTCAGACTCTAAGGTAGAATGCAAGAGCCAGGGTCCTGGGCATTCCACGAGGCTACCCAACACGTGATACACCCAAGCTCTTCTCCTGGGAAACAGAGGATAGACATAAACACCCTACCACTAGCACATCTGCTGGCTCCTGCAGGCAAGCACCACCTACTGACGTAGAGACCCACCCAGACAGCCCATTGTAACCAATGCCAACTCAGAGCACATCACTGGTGCTATCAACTGTGGGCATGGGGAGACTTGGGCTGCTGCCTAGAGCTGGGGGATGAGACCATTTTACCACCATTGCCCATGCCACACTGGCTGCCCGGAGATCAAGACCTCTCTAACTCACCCAGTAGACTGCTGTTCCAATTGGCATCTGAGAAAGCCACCTGGAGGACCAAGAATTGGTATTGCCTACACTGCTGCCAGTATATGCTGCCCCAAGGCACAAGAATAGACATGCTTAGCCCAGTACCACTACCAATGAAACCTGACGATGGGCCCAAATGACGTTCCAGTCCCCAGTACAACTTTGCCACAACCTCCACCGATAAATCCACCCGAACACGGCAAGGAAACCACAGATACAACTAATGCTATTTATAGACAAATGAATCACATGAGTCTTCACTGCTGTACACACAAAGAAGCAAGGCTAAAATGCTATACTCAACCAACATCACAGTCACATTTGCAGGAAATATGCCTTCCAACAAAAGTAATTCAAAAGTAAGAAGCAAGTCTTAAACCAGCTGTATAAAAATCAAGGTAAAGATACAGGAAACATGAAAGAGCAAGGTAATACGATATCCTCAAAGTAGCATGGTTATTCTCCAGCAATAGATCCTAACCAAAAAGATATCCTTAAAATCCCAGGTATAGAACTTAAAATACTGATTTCAAAAAAGCTCAGTGAGATATAAGATAAATCTAAAATCCAATACAAAGAACTCAGAAAATCTATTCAGAATATGAATGACAAGTTTACCAATGAGATAGATATCTTTTTTTGTTTATTTTTGAGACAGAGTCTCACTTTATCACTCTCAGTAGACTGCCGTGGCATCATAGCTCACAGCAACCTGAAACTCTTGGCCTTGAGCAATCCTCTTCCCCTAGCCTAAGTAGCTGAGACTACAGGCGTACTGCCATGACAACAACTGGCTAGTTTTCTATTTTTAGTAAAGATGAAGTCTCACTTTTTCTCAGGCTGGTCTCAAACTCCTGAGCTCAAGCCATCCACTTGCCTTGGCCTCCCAGAGTGATAGGATTACAGGCATAAACCATCACACCCAGCCTGATACATTTTTTGAAATGAATGAAAATGAAAACACAACATACTAAAGCCTATGGAAAATAGAAAAACAGTGCTGAGAGAGAAGTTTAGAGCATTAAATCCCTACATCAAGAAAGTAGAAAGAATTGCCTAAGCCCAGGAGTTGGAGGTTGCTGTGAGCTATGTGATGCACGCACTCTACTGAGGGTGATAAACTGAGACTCTGTCTCTACAAAAAAAAAAGTAGACTATAACTTAACAATCTAACAACATACCTCAAAGAACTAGAAAAGGAAAAACACACCAAGCCCCAAATTAGCAGAAGAAAAGAAATAACAAAGATCAGAATAGAACTAAATGAAATAGCATTAAAATAAACAATATAAAACATCTATAAAATAAAAAGTTGGTTCTTTGAAACGATAAAGTTGACAAACTGCCATCTAAACTAATCAAAAGACCCAAATAAACCAAATCATAAATGAAAAAGGAAACATTACAACTGATAGCACAGAAACACAGAAGATCATCAGAAACTATTACAAACACCTAAATGCTTACAAGAAAACCTAGAGGAAATGGGTAACTTCCTGGAAACATACAACGCTCCCAAATTGGACCAGGAAGAAATTAAAAATCTGAGCATGTCAATAAGGAGTAGCAAAATTGAATCCATAATAAAAAGTCTCCCCAAAAAGAAAAACCCAGGACTACATGGATTCACAGTCAAATTTTAATAAATACACAGCAAAAAACTAGTATCAATCCTCCTGAATCTTTTCCACATATCAAGGAGGAGAGAATTCTAACTCATTCTGAGGGCCAGTATCACCGATAACAAAACCAGACAAGGACACAAGAAGGAAGAAAGAAAACCTACAGACCTCATAAACATAGACAAAAAACTCCTCAACAAAAGCTGGGCACGGTGGCTCACACCTATAATCCTAGCATCCAGGAGGCTGAGGCAGTCAGATTACTTAAGCTCAGGAGTTCAAGACCAGCCTGAGCAAGAGCGAGACCCTGGGGTGGCGCCTGTAGCTCAAGGAGTAGGGTGCCAGGCCCACATACTGGAGGTGGCAGGTTCAAACCCAGCCCCGACCAAAACCACAAAAAAAAAAAAAAAGAGTGAGACCCTCATCTCTAAAAAATAGCTGGCATTGTGGCAGGTGCCTGTGGTCCCAGCTACTTGGGAGGCTGAGGCAAGAGAATCACATGAGCCCAAGAGTTTGAGGTTGTTGTAAGCTATGATGCCATAGCACTCAACCCCAGGGCAAATGAGTGAGACTCTGTCTTAAAAAAGAAAAATTGTTCCAGTTTGTTTTTGATATAATCTTACATCTAGAAAAACCTAAACACGTCACAAATGTGAGAATTTAGTAAAGGTGCAAGGTACAAAATCAATAGCATTTCTATACAACAATAATGATCTAGCTGAAAACATCAAGAAGACAATCCCATTTGCAATAGCTATTTAAAAAAAACCCTAGGAATGAATTTAGCCAAGGAGGTGAAAGATCTCTACAAGTAATATAACAAAAGATGGCCAGACACGGTGGCTCACACCTGTAATCCTAGCACTCTGGGAGGCAGAGGCAGGTGGACAGCTCGAGCTCACGAGTTCAAGACCAGCCTGAGCAAAAGCAAGACCCCCATGTCTACCAAAAACAGAAGAAAAAAAAAATGAGGCACAAGGATCACTTGACCCCAAGAGTTGGAAGTTTCTGTGAGATATGATGCCATGGCACTCTGCCCAGGGCAATAGCTGAAGACTCTCTCAAAAAAAAAAAAAAAAAAAGAAAAGAAAATAACAAAAAATAAATTGTACATGACATAAACAAATGGAAAAATATTCCGTACCCATGGATCAGAAGAATTAATCATTAAAAAGACCATGGGTAACAAAGCACTCTAGGGATTCAACGCAATCACTATCAAAATATCAGTGTCATTTTTCACAGTAGAAAAAATCCAAAAATTCATATAAAACCAAAAAAGAGCCCAAATAAGCCAAAGTGGTCCTAATCAAAAAGAACACTGCTAGAGATAGCACGCTACCTGAATTCAACTTATATTACAAAGTTATAGTAACCAACACAGCATAGTGCTGGCATGTTATAAAAACAGATATATAGACCAATGGAACAGAACAGAGAACAAAGCTACATACTTGCAGCCAACTGATTTTTGACAAAAGCAGTAAGAACACACACTGGGAGAAAGGACACCTTTTCCAATAAACAGTGCTGGGAAAATTGTATTGCTATACGCAGAAGAATGAAATTGAATACCTCTCTCTCACCATATATACGAAAAATCTCAGGATAAAGTAAAGACTTAAATGTAAGACCTGAAACTATAAAATACTAGGAGAAAACTTAGGGAAAACTTCTGGACAAGGTCTAGGCAGAGAATTTAAGATTAAGGCCTCAAAAGCACTGGCAACAAAAACAAAAATAGATAAATGGGATTTAATTAAACTAATAAGCTTTTGCATAGGAAAGGAAATAATCATCAGAGTGATCCGACAATCTGTAGAATGGGAGAAAGTGTTTGCAAACTATTCATCTCACAGGGACTAATATCCAGAATATACCAGGAACTCAAAAAACTCAACAATACCCCCCTCCCCAAATAATCACATTAAAAAGTGGACAAAGGAGGCTCACGTCTGTAATCTTACCACTCTGGGAGGCCAATGTGGTTGGACTGCCTGCTCTCAGGACTTCGAGACCAGCCTCAGCAAGAGTGAGACCCCATCTCTAAAATTGGGCATTGTGACAGGTGGCTATAGTCCCAGCTACTTGGGAGGCTGAGGCAGAGAATCACTTGAGCCCGAGAGTTTGAGGTAGCTGTGAGCTGTGATGTCATTGCACTCTACTCAAGGTGACAGAGTGAGACTCTGCCTCAAAATAAAATAAAGTAAAATAAATAGTGAACAAAGGACATGAATAGACACTTTTCAAAAGAAGACATGCAAATGACCAAAATGAAAAAAATACCTCACCAAGGCTAATCATCAGAGAATTGCAAATTAAAACCACAATGAGACATCATCTTACCCTAGTCAGAATGACTATTAAAAAGAAAAAAGAGCCTAGCCAGGTGGATCATGCCTGTAATCCCAGCACCGTGGGAGGCAGAAGATGGAGGGTCACTTGAGTCCACGAGTTTGAGCAACAAACAACAAGCAAAACAGGACGCCCCATCTCTAAACAAAATTTGCAAAAAGAATCAGCTGGGTATGGTGGTGTGTGACTGCAGTCCTAACTACTTGGGAAGCTGAGGCAGGGAGAGCACTTGGATCTGGGAATTAGAGGTTGTAGTGACCTAAGATTGTGCCACTGCACTCTACACTCCAGCCTGGGCAACAGAGCAAGATCGGTCTCAGAAAAAAAAAAAAGTTAAAAAATAACATATTGGGTAGGATGAGGATAAAAGGGAACTCTTATACACTGTTGGTAGAAATGTAAATTAGTGCAACCACTATGAAAAACAGTATGGGGTGGTCCCTATGCTCAATGGGTAGGGCACTGACCCCATATACCGAGGGTGGCAGGTTCAAACCCGGCCCTGGCCAAACTGCAACAATAAAATAGCCAGCCTTTGTGGCGGGCACCAGTAGTCCCAGCTACTCAGGAGGCTGAGGCAAGAGAATCACCTAAGCTCAGGAGTAGGGGATTGCTGTGAGCTGTGACATCATAGCACTCTACCAGGGGCGATAAAGTGAGACTCTGTCTCTAAAACAAACAAACAAACAAACAAACAAACAAAAAACCAGTATGGACATTTCTCAAACAACTAAAAATAGACCTACCATTCCAAAAGCAATCCCACTACTAAATTTCCCTTCCAAAGAAATAAAGTCAATATATCAAAGGGATGCCTCCACTCAGTGTCCAGTGCAGTACCATTCACGACAGCGAAGATAGGAAGACGCCAGTGTGGCATCCAGGCACAGCCTGATGCCTGTAATCCCAGCTACTCGGGAGGTTGAGGCACAAGGAGTGCTTGAGGCCAGCAGTTCAACCAGCCTAGACAACATAATGAGACCTCATGTCTTAAAAAAATCTTATTAAAATTATTCAAATTAGCAGGGCATGGTGGTGTGGGCTTGTAGTGCCAGCTATTCAGGAGGCTGAGGTAGAAGGATTGCTTGAGCCCAGGAATTTGAGACCAGTTTGGGTGATAAAGTGAGACCATGTCTCAAAAACATAGTAAAAAAGAAAAAACCATGGTGTATATATGCAGTAGAATACTATTTAGCCATAAAAGAGAATAAAATAAAGCACTTTGCAGCAACACGCATGGAACTGGTGGCCATTATTTTCAATGAAACATGCCAGTTGCAGAAAGACAAATATCCCATGTTCTCACCCAGAAGTGGGAGGTAAAAATGTGAGATGATGGACAGCGGGGACTGGGAGGTTTAGGGTTTGCATGGGAGCAGCTGAGGAGAGATTACCCAATGGGCATAACGTACATTATTTAGGTGGTGGATACCCCACAGCCCTGACTTGACCACTACACGATGTATGCACGTAACAAAATCGCACTTGTACCGACAAATGCGTGCATATACACATTTTTTTTTGAGACAGTCTCAGTGTGTCACCCTCAGTAGAGTGCCATGACATCACAGCTCACAGCAACCTCCAGCTCTTGGGCTTAGGCGATTCTCCTACCTCACCCTCTGAGTAGCTGTGACTACTGGCACCCACCACAATGCTCAGCTATTTTTTGTTGCAGTTTGGCCGGGGCCAGGTTTGAACCTGCCACACTTGGTTTATGGGGCCGGCATCCTACCCACTGAGCCACAGGCACTGCCCTATACACATTTTTTTTTTTTTAAAGAAAGTTCACAAAGTTTTGAGACAATGATTGCCAGGCACCCTTTGCCCTCAATGAGAGAAACCTTAGAGCGTTTTAAGAAGCATTGGTTTTCAACCTCTTTCCCTTAATATTCTAAATGTTTTAGGGTTGGAAGAAGAGATTATAGCAAGCTATAGACCATTTTCCTCATTTGCGGAGGAGGAAACTGCCATAAACAGGGTTACAGGGCGTGTCCAAGATTTTAGCAGGTCCCACATATGTGAGGAACAGCACGCTGCCAACATGGGCGCGCAGAGTTCATCACGGAAGGGAACGTCGGGAAGCACCACATGGCTCTGGGCACTGCGCACACTGTTACTGCAGCGGACTGTCACAGCGGAAAGGGACCTCAGTCATCATTTACACTGGATGACATACCCTCTTCACCTAGAATCTGGTGGGAAGAAGTAGTTTCTAGCACAAGCTCCTGACAGAAGGAGGTCTCTCGACTCAGCCTCAGGCCAGCACTATCCCCTCCAAGAGCTGGGGCCTTTGAATTAGCATAGCTTATTGCCTGTCTGGGGACGTGTCACACTTCAGCCAAATACGAAACTGCTAACTTAAATAAATTCATTCAGCTAGAATCTGGTGGAAATACTTGTTCCCTTTTCATTCTCATTTGTAATAAAAATGGAATAAATCCCTCCCTTGGGAGACCAAGGCATGTGGATTTCCTGAACTCACAGGTTTGAGACCAGCCTGAGCAAGAGCAAGACCCCGTCTCTAAAAAAATAGCTGGGCACTGTGGCGGGCACCTGTAGTCCCAGCTACATGGGAGGCTGAGGCAAGAGAATCACTTAAATCCAAGAGTTTGAGGTTGTTGTGAGCTAAGATGCCACAGCACTCTACCAAGGGTGATCAAATGAGACTCTGTCTCTAAATAAATAAATAAATAAATAAATAAATAAATAAATAAAAATGGGCAGTGCCCATAGCTCAGTCGGCAGGGCGCTGGCCACATACATGGAGGGTGGTGGGTTCGAACCCAGCCCAGGCCAGCTAAAACAACAATGACAACTTCAACAAAAAATAGGTGGGCATTGCAGTGGGCACTGTAGTCCCAGCTACTTGGAAGGCTGAGGTCAGAGAATTGCTTAAGCCCAAGAGTTTGAGGTTGCTATGAGCTGTGATGCCACGGTACTCTACCTAGGGCAACAGCTTGAGACTCTTGAAATAAATAAAAAAGGAATAAAATCACTACTTGACCACATGTCTTAATCCAAAACATAAGTCTAAAAAAATTAGAAAATCATTTCATGTTTATTCTCTGTTACATGGTTCTTGGAAGGATATTTATAGTATCATCTTCAGCAATACTGGTTTTTTTTTTTTTTTTTTTTGAGACAGAGTTTCACTCTGTTGCCCAGACTACAGTGCCATGGTGTCAGCCTAGCTCACAGCAACCCTGAGCTCCTAGGTTCAAGCAATCTTCTTGCCTCAGCCTCCCTAGGAGCTGAGACTACAGGTGCCCACCAAAATGCCCTGCTCATTTTTGCTATTTTTAATAAAGATGGGGTCTTGCTCTTGCTCAGACTGGTCTAGAACCCTTACCTCAAGTGATCCTCCTGTCTTGGCCTTCTGGAGTGCTAGGATTACAGGTGTGAGCCACCACGCCCAGCCAATAACATTAAATTATATTTTAGATGAGACGCCATTTGATACATGACATTTTAAATCTCGCAATCAGGTGGATCAGAAAATGCATATTTTTAGAAAAAAGTGCCACCTGGAAGTATTTGACCATAACAATAACAAATAAAATTACTTTCATTCCTTTCATTACTTTAACCAACATTGAGAAAATAATTTGTGATATGAAAAGGATATATTGGTCACGTTTTTCTTGGTATGATTCTGTTTTTCTTGATGAAGTGAAAAGAATTGGAATAAAATTAAAAAATTCGTTGAACCAAATAACGAAGGGTAAGGAGTAAACATAAAACTTACTGGGAAATGTTATTTTAATCACATTTTCAAATTTGTCAGTTTTCTCAAAAGAAGCCTGGGTGCTGCTGAGTCAACAAAAGCCCTTGATCATGCAGTTGTTTTTATAGCCTAAAGATTAAATTGAATCTCAAAGGCATTTTTGTAGTTTTCTTGCTGTTCCATGCTGCGTATTTCTAAGGAAGCCATATGTATCTACCTCTGAAGATAAGCGGTCAACTCCTGGTCTGCAACAAAACTATTCCAGTATTTAGTCAAGGTGGAACCAAAGTCTTTATGCAGAAATCCACATTGAAGGGTGTTCACTACTGCAGAAGGCATATGGGGAAAGGCTAAGAAGGTTGTCTAGGTGGGAAATGGGGTGGTGGCACCCACCTTTTATTATACTGACCCACCCTTTAGTAGATTCCCAACTCCAACAACCTTGGGGCTTTCGTAGGAGGGACCCGGAGATAGGAATAGGAATACTAAATGCTATCAGTACTACCGCCAGCAGTTTTAGCTTCCAGAACCCTAGGGTCTGGTTCCCCAAATCCTGTCTCCAAGGCTCTTTTGAGTCCAAGTGAATTACTCTCCTCTGACACAAACAGAAAATAGTATTTAGAGTGCAGCGGAATTATTGTGTACACATTTCTTGAATTTATTTCCCTTATTGTGTTGGCGGCAGGCATATCAGGAATCAGGCATTTGATGGGAGGTGTGAGCACTTGACTCTTAGCTGTTTTTTCACCTCAAACTTACAGCATAGTCTGGAATCAAAAGAACAAATCAGGCAACAGGAAGAAGAGGATGACTTATGGTAATTTAAGAAACACAGTAGAATTTTCACAATTACCTGGTCCTAGACACTCTAGTAACAGCCTCATAAGTGGAAACCTCCATTTCCTTCATTATCTTTCTGTCTTTCGTTGCTGAGATGGGCAAAGAAAAATAGGCCTCTTGGAGAAAAAATAGAAGTTTAATCGCAGTTCAAACTGGATTCCATCCTTTACTAGCTATGCAGTATTGGGGGGCCACTCATTTTCTGGAGTCTCTAGGTGTTTATCTGTGGACCAGGGCCATCACGCACCTAAGTGCTGTAGCAAGGACAAAATAACCAACTATGGAGCATGCAAGACAGGCTATGTGTTCAACATTTTTGTTTTTGAGCAGAGTCTCACTCTGCTGCCCAGGTTGAGTACTGTGGTGTCACGGTAGCTCCCAGCAACCTCAAATTCCTAGGCTCAGAGATCCTCTTGCCTCAGCCTCCCGAGTAGCTGGGACTACAGGCACATACCACAATGCCCAGGTAATTTTTCTATTTTTAGTGGAGATGGGGTCTCACTCTTGCTCATACTGGTCTCAAACTCCTAAGCTCAAGGGATCCTCATCCAACTTTCAGGTCCAGGCAGCTCAGGGTTATTCAAGTTGGGAGAATTAAAGCAATGGGGGTTGGTGCCTAGGTGCCAATAATTAAGTTAGTAGAAGACCTGGGGGAGTAAATTCTTAACTCTCTGAAGAAACTGCATCCTGCCCAGGAGGCAATCTTTGGCAGGAATCTTGGGGGAAAAAATGGTCTTGGCTTGGTGCAGTGACTCACACCTGAAATCCTAGGGCTCTGGGGGGTCAAGAAGGGATCCCTTGAGCTTAGGAGTTGGAGACCAGCTTGAGCAAGAGTGAGACCCCATCTCTACTAAAAACAGAAAAATTAGCCAGGCATTGTGGCAGGCACCTGTAATCCCAGCTACTCAGGAGGCTGAGGCAGGAGGATCCCTTGAAGTCAGGAGTCTGAGGCTGCTGTGAGCAGGCACTGTAGCTTGGTCAACAGATGAGACTCTGTCTCAAAAAAGAGAACATTGGTCTTGACAAAATGTCTTTCAACAGTTCAGTTTTTACCTTGGATGGAAGCTTTCTATCTCCTTGGCTGGTGATGGCAAAAGTAGGTCTCAATACATCAAAAAAAAAAAAAAAATCCAACAGTCTAAAACATGATGACCCAAAGTTATAAACAATAGTCCAGGGGGACATGTTTTATTGTGATTTTTTTGTTGAGTCTGTCACCCTAAAGAACAAACAGAGAGACTGTAAAAGAGAAAAATGCTGATTTGGGAGAAGGGCATTGTGATGAAAGTACACATGCTGTGTGCATATCTGGGAGGTAAAGAAGACAAAGGGTTTCAAAGGAAAACCGAAGCAGATTATATTTATGTTAATTGTTTTGAAATGATTACCCTTGGCTACAAAGATCAATGATGCCTAGGTGATGTCAGGCAGCTGCTGGGCAGATGTCCTCACAGAAGTAGGTTTTGTGTAAGACTGCAATGGCCTTTATGCAAGGTTCTGAATTTGGCAGTCTTTTTTTTTGAGACAGAGTCTCATTATGTCACCCTCGGTTGAGTGCTGTGGCATCACAGCTCACAGCAAACTCAAACTCTTGGACTTAAGCGAGTCTCTTGCCTCAAACTCCCAAGTAGCTGGGACTACAAGTGCCACAATGCCCAGCTATTTTTTTGTTGTAGTTGTCATAGTTGTTTTAGCTGGCCTGGGCCGGGTTCAAACCCACCAGCCTCGGTATATATGGCCAGTGCCATAATCACTGTGCTATGGGTGCAGAGCCTTTTTTTTTTGAGACAGAATCTCACTCTGTGCTCTGGGTAGAGTGCCATGGCATCGTATCTCACAGAAACCTCAAACTCTTAGGTTTAAGAGACCCTCTTGTCTCATCTTCCTGAGTACTCAGATGACAGGCACTCACCATAATGCCTGGCTGGTTTTTCTGTTTTTAGTAGAGATGGGGTCTTGCTCAGGCTGGTCTCAAACTCTGGAGCTCAGGCAATCCACCTGCCTCAGCCTCCCAGAATGTTAGGATTATGGGCATGAGCCACCGCGCCCAGCCTCATTCTGACAATTTTCACATTTCTACCATTTCAAGATCTTTCTCTAAGAGCATCACTGATTCCTCACCTTTGATGTTGCTTGGTGCCAGGATAGACTCGTCCTGGGTTTCTGGTCTTGTCCCATGTGGGAGGGAGTGACTGGTAACTAGAAGTTGTTGTCAAAACCCTTTTAATCACATTTGAGCAAAAAGGGATGTTTACAGGGAGTGGCCCTCAGGTTGAGTCTACTTGGAGTCCACTATTAAGCCCACTTTGGTATCTCAAAGTGCTAGGCCAGCGTGACTCTGTTAGGAGTTGCACTTTTGCAAAAATTTAACAAGTAATAGACAAAGCTTAAAAAGAAGAAATACAGAGTAAAATTAACAGTGATATACTACATAAGAATCCCAGTTTGTGTGATAGTTTTGAACCATGAACCTACACTTGAAGGCAACCAATTGAATAAATCAAATGACCATAAGGAATTAAGCAAGTGAGACTTGTTGTAACCAGTGGCCCGTTTTAAAGTTTGGGGTATGTGGGCCTCAACTTTCCCGGGGAATTTATCCAGGGATAGCATGCAGTATTAGCAACAGCAGAAACATTTCCTTATTTAACCAATGGGTACTAAAGAATCTCTTAGGTCAGGTTTTGTCAAGTTACCAATAGAAGGTACTGATGATAAAATTTCTTCATTTTATTAGACACAGGGTCTTGCTCTGCTACTCACCTGGAGTGCAGTGGCATAATCATAGCTCACAGCAGCCTCAAACTCCTGGGCTCAAGGGATCTACCTGCATCAGTTTCTCAAGTAGCTGGGACTATAAGCTGTGAGTCACTGCACCCAGCTGATTGTAAAATTTCAATTATATCATTATACTGCCAAGTGAAAAAGGTGCTATTATATTAAGTGGGGTAAGAGGCTTACTATGATGTGGAGTCTTGTTCTGACATGAGGAACAACTGTCTACAGCATGAAAACAACAACTCGTCTCAGTTTGAAGTTTGAATGTCTCTGCTCATGGCGTTGGAGAAATTTCTGGGTGGCCCATCCATTAGGCATAAGACTTGTTCTTTAAAATTCATCAAGTTTCAGTTTCTAGGACTTTAGGAACAGAGCAGTTCCTATTTTTAACAATTCCATGGAAGAAAGATGGGTTGGAGAAATCCAGAAGAATTCTTGTAACAGGTGTGTTATAGCTTTTCTTTAAAATAACTGGGTGTAGTGGCAGTCCAGCTTCTCGGGAGGCTGAGATAAGAGGATCACTTGAGCCTAAGAGTTTGAGGTTGCTATAAACCACAGAACTCTACCCAGGGCAACAGAGTGAGACTCTGCCTCAAGATAGATAGATAGGGTGGCGCCTGTGGTTCAGTGAGTAGGGCGCCAGCCCCAAATACAGAGGGTGGTGGGTTTGAACCCAGCCCCGGCCAAATTGCAACAACAACAAAATAATAATAATAATAATAATAGTTATGATAGCCAGGCATTGTGGCAGGTGCCTATAGTTCCAGCTACTCGGGAGGCTGAGGCAAGAGAATTGCCTAAGCCCAGGAGCTGGAGGTTGCTGTGAGCTGTGACGCCATGGCACTCTACCAAGGATGACAAAGTGAGACTGTCTCAAAAAAAAAAAAGATAGTTAATAAAAATAATTTTTTCTTTGTATACTGATCACACAGGAATTTCAGATTTTAAATCCTCTTGAGGTTAGGGAGTGAAATCAAGGCAGACATTAGAGTTTACCTATAATCTTAAGATTCCTGGTCCCACCAAGATGTGACAATTTTTACTTACTTAATATAAGGCCAAACATTTTGAAAACCAGGCAATTCTATGCACAATCTTAAATGTGGTATTTCAGTCAAGCCTTTGTAACATAATCAATGTTTCTAATTATACTATAATGAGAAAGCAGATTTTTATTGAATTTATGCTAATAACCAAACTGTATAAAAATAACAATACTCACAGTGTCCAAATTTTCAAGAAATCAAGTAGCGGGAAAAAGCAAATGCATCGGCTCGGCGCCTGTGGCTCAATTGGCTAAGGCGCCAGCCACGTACACCTAAGGTGGCGGGTTCGAATCCCCAACCCGGGCCCGCCAAACAACAATGATGGCTGCAACCAAAAAATGGCCGGGCATTGTGGCGGGTGCCTGTGGTCCCAGCTACTTGGGAGGCGGAGGCAGGAGACTCGCTTG
>CAUYQV010117285.1:0-26584 GCA_963574575.1 Galagoides demidoff
GAAAGCGTCTCCCAGGACCTAATTCATTCCTAACACTTCCACTTGTCCCTGTGTTAGAGAACCTTTTACATTTGCTCTGCCTGCTGGTTGGGTTGAAGTCACTGGTCCATGCACTCTTTGGAGCAGCAAACAGCTGGGGGTGTGGGTCAGTACCTTCAGGTGCATAGAGGCAGTGGCTGGGATTTTACCTTCTGTTCTTGATCGCCACGTTTGTCTTATATATTCAGATATTCAGAGTCACAATTAGAGAAGTCATATTATAACCATCAAATCAAAAAACTTGATGGCTTGAGGGGAACTTACATGTATCATCCAAAAAAATGGGGAAATGAAGGCCCACAGGGGGAAAACTGACTTGTATGAAGGCACTCAGATGATTGGACCACATTTAAAACCCAAATCCCCTGACTCCTAATACACCATTCCTATAGCAGCACCTGACCTTCTTTATTTCATATTGTGGGATGTGGTCCCCTCGCTTTCCATGACTGTTATACCTCCCATGCCCAAGAAAACAAGAAACCAGCCACAATCAGACACGATCACAGCCAGAGAAGCTTAGAATGATGGTAGAGACAGCAATATGTAACCTGCAAAGTAACAACATGGTCGTGTGGAATTTGAAATGAAAATCTGGCTACACACGCGAGCTGAGCGCAACCCACTCGCATATGCGCTCCCCCAAGAAAAAAAAGGATTTCTAGTAAACAGCCTTCATTCTGAGAATACTTCCCATTCAGACAGCATCACAGACATCCTACCAAGTTAAAGAATGAATAGGAGCAGATGGAGGGAAGAGATTAGATGAGGAGGGGTGGGGGAGGGGAAGCAACATTTTAAAGCTGAGCTCTAAAATGAGCTGCGGAGAGGATGGCGCTTGGAGTTATGGTAAAGCTGTTCAGAAGACTCTTGTGCAGGCGACAAGGAGCTTATGTTATGCCCAGAACGTAAAACATAAAACTTGGGCGAGCCCTGCCTCTCCCTGCACTGGCTGACGGGGGTCTGCTTTGACTCCAGTGGTGTAAAGTGAATGCTCTCTGGTCGTTGAGGTACCATTTTTGTGCACTAGGGGGGTCCATTTAGTAGATAAAGGGGATCACTTTTTTTTTTACCAGGTGAAAACTCAACTCTCATTTACATCTCCTGTGATTTCTGGAGTGTTGACTTTGAACTTCACTGGAGTTCAGCTTTAGGGCCTCAGAGCTGGAGCTAAGGAAGGCCAACAGGAGAGAAGGAACCAAGGGTGATTTTCCAGGTGCCTAATTGCCCATGTGAAACTAGTTAAAAAAGAGAAATAATGAGGTCTATATAAATGTTTTTTAATGTTTTATTAGGAACATTTTCAAATATACAGAAAAATGGAAAAAATTTTATGGTCAGCCTCTACCCAGCATCCATACCTGGCATATCCCACAGTAACATTTGAATGTGCCTGCTTTTTACGAGGTCCAGCTATCCATCCCACCAAGTTTTTAAAATGTGTTTTAAACTCTCCTTCTCTCAAATGCTTCAGCCACATGTCACTGACAAGTGTTCAATATCGATTTAATTTTTTTCTCTTTTTGAAGTGAAATTTACATATGCACAAACCTTGATTGTACCATTCTCTGAGTTTGCACCAAACTGTGCAATCCAAACTTCTGTGAAGGCAGAAAATGTTACCATGACCCCAGAAAGTTCTCTCTTGCACCTTTTTAGCCAATCTCCATCCCTACTCCCTGGAAGCAACCACTCTTTTGTTTTTTTTTTCATCATAAATTAGTTTTGTTTATTCTAGAACTTCATACAATGTGTTCTTTTTTGTGTAAGGTTTTTTTTCCCCCCTCACTCAGCATAGCATTTTTGAGATTCATCTATGATATTGTGGGCTTCACAAACAAGAATGGTTCCTCTGTTCTTATTTCTGAGTGGTGGTCCAGTGAGTAGCTGGACTGCATTGTAAGCCATTTATCTATTGATGGGTAGATGGGCTGTTTCCAGTTCTCTGTTCTTATTATACTATTACGATATTCTTGCATAAGTCTTTTTATGGACATAGGTTCTCATTTCTTATAGATTAGTATCTAGAAGTAGGATTTCTAGATCATAGGGTAGGTATGTGTCTAGTTTTATAACTAAGCTGCTTAACATTTTTCTGAAGTGGTTGGACCACAATAGTGTATGAGAATTCTAGGAGCTCCACATTTTTTTAAACAACATTGGAGTTGTCAGTCTTTAATATTAACCATTGTAGTAGGTGTGTAATATATCTCATTGTGGTTTTATTTTGCTTTTCACTGGTAACTAATGGTATTGAATGCTTTTTGTGTATTTATTGCCCATTCATATGTATCTATCTAAATATTTGGCCCATCTTTAAATTATGCTGATTTCCTTATTATTGAGTCTTAGGCATTCTTAGTTTATTTTAGATGTTCGTCCTTTGTCAGATATGTCTTGTGAATATTTTCTTCTAGTCTGTGGTTTGCCTACTCATTTTCTGAGTAGCATCTTTTTATGATTCAAAGTTTTTAATTTTGATGAACTCTAACTTACCAATTTTTTTATGGTTATTGATTTCTGTGGTTCTAGCTTAGAAAGGTTTGCCTTCTTCCAAGATTATCTTAGGTTTATTCTAAAAGGTTTATGAAGTTATCTTTTATGTTTTAAGTCTATTTTTGTGTATGGTGTGAACTAGGGGGTTGAAGATTTTTGTATTTTTTTTTTTACATGAGCATCCAATTATTCTAGTGCCATTTGTTGAAAAGACTTTCTTTCCCCATTGAATTTCTTCAGTGTTGTCAATAAGCAAATGACTATAGATGTGTGGGTTTATTTCTGAGTTCTGTCATCTATTTTATTTTTCAAATACTATACTGTCTTCATACCTCTAACTTTATAGTAAATTTTGAGAACAGTTGGTAAAAATTCTTCAACTTTGTTGTTCTTGTTCAAATTGCTTTACCTATTCTGTGTCCTTGGCATTTTTATATAACTTTTAGAATCTGTCTACCAGTTTTATTATTATTATTATTATTATTTTTGCAGTTTTTGGCTGGGGCTGGGTTTGAACCTACCACCTCCGGCACATGGGGCTGGCACCTACTCTTTTGAGCCACAGGTGCTGCCCTGCCTACCAATTTTAACTGTATTGTGATTTAGAGATCATTGTCTACAAGCTTACACATACTTCAAAAAATTGTCCTAGTGAATACCTTGTTATGATAATGTTAGTCAGGGCAGCACTGCTCCCTCTGCACACCCGCATTTTATATTTTCTAATTTTTGGCAGCTAACCATTGAAAGTGATAGATATGTTAATTAGCTTGATTTAAACTTTCCATAATGTCAAATATTCATTACAGCATCACATTTTACCCCACAAACATATTACTTGTCAATTAAAAATAAAATTCATAAACTCAAAGAATTCTAAATACTCTTATTTGATCTGACACATTCTCTGCATGCATCAGACTATCATACATACCCTATAAATATGTGCAAACGTTATGTATCAATACAAAATAATTTTTTAAAGTACAAGTACAAATTTTTAAGGGTTCTCTTATATTGACCTTTTGTGCTTTGACCTTACTAAAATTCAATTATCAGTTATAGTAGTTGTTCTATGAGTTCTTTAGGATTTTCCAAGTCATTTGCAAATAGAAATTGTCTTTATTTCTTTCCACTGCTTTATTACAACGGCTAGGACCTTCAGTACAGTGGACTATAAGTGGTAAAAATGGGCATGTTTTATTCTTTATCTTATGGAGAAATAGTCAATATTTTACCATGAAATATTATTTTAGCTGTAGGTTTTTCATAGCTGTTCTTTCTCAGGTTAAGGAGATTCTTTTCTGTTATTAGTTTGCTGTCATGAATGGGTGTTGAAATTGTTATTTGAGCAGTTGTAGCTGAATTGCTTGTAGTTTGAATAGATGAATAATTATTAGTTTGTATCATAAATGAGTGTTGCAATTTGTTGAGTGCTTTTTCTTTGTCTATTGAAGTAATCTTATGGTTTTCCTCCTATACACTCTCAGTGTGATGAATTATATTCATTTTAAAATATTAAACCAACCTTGCATTCTTGGGATAAACCCTAGTTGGTCTTTGTTCTTTTAACATATTGCTACATGTGTTACATTGGGAAGGGCCATGAAAGTGTTTTGCATGAATGAGTGTCAGGAACAAAAAAGAAATCACATGTTGACCTGTGAGCTAGCAATGGATTGATAGTTTTTGCCCTTCTGAGTATTCCAGATCATCCATTCTGGAGTTTGTTATAGCCTTTGAAATAATAGTAAAGAGATGGTGTTCTGGCAAGGGTTTTCTATCTATCAAAACAGAGTGAGCAGAAAGTGAGGCCAACTCATACCCATGGCTAAATGAAAAACTTTGAGCAATTGCTTTAAATGGAAGATGGTTCACCCTGTTCCCACACTCATATTTCATGGTATAGTAGTGTATATTTTTCTGTTTTTTCCTTAAAAATGTTGTATTTCTTTTTCATAACAATACAAACATTAATAGCTTACATAGTTTTAACACATTTTATTTTACTTTTATTTATTTTTTTACATTTTTATTTTTTTGTTAAGCTAACATTGTTATAACACAGAAGGTATATAGTAGACTAATTTTTTAAAGCTTGTGGGTAAGCTTATGGACTACTTTCAGAGAAAAAGAAATTTCCTGGATGTCATGTGTTGACTTTTATTATTTTTATTATAATCTTATTTGAAATTATACATAAAACTATAAGCCTTTATTTTTTGCTTTTCTATAACTATAAAAGCAACACATAAATTAAGTATAAACAAAGCTCTGTAAATAATGAAATGCAGGCTAATAACATTAATTTACTGTAAGGGATAATATTGTTTTGCTGAAACTAAATTGGTGCTTAAAATCTGAATGTGAGTTGTAGTGTGGAGTCTTTTGAGTTTGGCAGGCCTGTGTAACTTGGTGCCACATGATGATTTAAATTTTCAGCCATTTTTCTCCATTTGAACTTACATGATCTATTTGTTCATAGATCACTGGCCACATCATGTATTAATCCACTTCTGTGCATCTTTTCTTTTTCTTTTAGCTAAAAGTAATAAAGGACCCTTTGACACCAAGGCAAGTGTAAATGCAGATAGTGAAATTGTGTACCAGTACCCGTCGTTAAGAGCCAAATCCAAATGATTTGGAATATGCTCGCATTCATTTATTTTAGATAATCTTCAAAAAATGCTTAATTAGGGATCTAGAGAGCTAGAGACCTTCAAGAATATAAATCACTGCTTTTAGACCCAGTAGTACAGTATTAGAAATCTCAGTAGAGGAGGAGGCTAGAAGTGTCACCAAGGCCCGGAGCCCCTGGTGGCCATGTCAGGGCATGTAGTGAGTATTTCACTCTGAGTCCCGAGGAGCCTGCGTGTGATAACAGAAGAGCCAAAGAGAAGTGGGTTCGGGAAGCCCATGATGGGGAAACAGTACCAGGTGTGCTTACTAAAACAGCAGGGATGAATGTGCAGCTGCTAACTTCTTGCTTTGCTCACCCAAGAAGGGCTGAATGTCTTGTTCATTGCCTTCTGCAGTAAATGTGTTGGGCTCTGATGCCATCGGCAGAAACATGAACCCAGGGAACAATAAAACATGGTTTGTGTGCCAGGTTGTAACATTGTGATTTCATATGTTTGCATGTTGAGTTTTCTTACAGCAAGGCACATTTTCAGTAGAACAGGGAGAATTTTTCTTTCCTGTAATGTCGGACTTGTTTTGTGTGCCCTTTATTCATTTATTTAAAGACTTCTTAAATTGTAGTAAGAGCAATTAATTTAAATTGCAGCATTTCACGTGTGATCTTCCCTCTTAACAAACCTTGAAATGTGCGATACGGTGTTGACAATGATAGGCAGAGTGTCGCAGAGCAGACCTTACTCATCTTGCATTCCTGAAACTTCATTCCCTTTAAGTAGCAACTTCTCATTTTCCTCTCCCCTAACCCCTGACAACCATCATTCTACTCTCTGCTTCTGTGCGTTTGACTATTTTAGATTCCTCTGCTGAGTGGGATCACGCAGAGTTTGTCCTTCTGCGGCTGGCTTATTTCGCTTCGTGTAATGTCCTCAAGGTTCTTCCATGTTGTCAGGGATTATAGGATTTTCTCTGAAATAATACTCCCAGTGCCCTTTAGATGTACAGGAAATGTAGCATCCTATCTTTCATTCCCACCCCACCCAGCCATACCTTCTGTCTGGTCATTCCTCCAGTCTCCTGTCATTTCCTACACACCTTCTGGCTTCCGCCTCCCGGGGGTGCACAGACAGAATGAAAGGGAGACACAGAAGCTGTGGAGCAGATGAGGCCTGAGGAGAAACTTGCTTAAGTTTCTGTGGGGCATCTGTCTAATTCCCACGGCTGTGTGGTGCTCGTCTGCCACCTCCCTGCCTTGTCCAGAGGGTTATTGCTGGATCTAATTATCAACATTCCACAGGCCACCTTATAAATTGGTTCTGGGAGGTTTTCCCAGCACTTTCCTCTCCCTGCAGAAACCCCTGTGTAATGGGGACTAGCCTTAACCTAGTTCATTCATTACTTAACTTTGAGTGTTGGACTTGGCTGGCCCTGGCCTGCCTGTCCAGTGCCCAGTGGACTCCACCTCCACCAATGCTCTTGCTCTGGACAGCACAGGGGCTACCATTGAGGGTGAGGTTAGCGCTGGTTTCTCTGACATCGAGAGTACAGAGGCCTTGGGCAGAAGGCAGCATATGCCTTTGTGAGATTCCTGAAGCTCGTGGTTTAGAAACTCATGGAAATTTTATCCAAAATACTACGTGAATTTTTCTAATCTGAAACCTCACTACTTGTAGAGCCCACATCTTTCACACGGTAAGTTAAGTGGTAATTGAGGTTTGCAGATCTCTGTGTGATTTATTCTGGTTCTCTCTCAGTGGCCTGTGAGCTAAAACTTAAATACAGCTTCTTGGTGGTCGCCTCTTCCTGTTTAGAGAGGCTGGCATAATATTTTGTCTTCTGGGCTCAAATAACCATGTAATTACTCTGTAATATAGTAATTAGCATGTACTATATGCATTTATTACATGATTATATTCCTGCAGGATTGTATGGCAATTATACTTGCATTCAGCATATCATTTTATATACTGTATCATGAACAAGCGTATAATTTGTTGCTTTTTTTCTTTTATCCTAATTTCAGTTTACCAACCAGGGGCTGGAAACTTCCTCTCCTGTCGCGTTGTTTGCCTGCAGTCGGCAGGTGGCTGCACTCCTTCAGCCTCACGCAGTACCTCCTAATTAGACATCTGAGGGGATGCTGGGGGGCCCGCACGCTGTGGTGGACTCCCAGCGTTGGCACTCCTAATGCTTTCTCCTTGTCATGAAGTCATTAAGTTATTAGCTTCAAAACTCATTAAGTTCTGGAGCTCCCACGTTGCCAGGTCAATGGCAAGATCTCAATTATAACAGAGTGGCTGTGAGCAGGCCTGGAGCACTGTGACCGTGCCTGTCCTTCTCTCCTTTTGCAGTGGAGCACATTCCCAAGGGGAACAACTGCCTGGACGCGGCCAAGGCCTGCAACCTCGACGACACCTGCAAGAAGTACAGGTCGGCGTACATCACCCCGTGCACCGCCAGCACGTCCAACGACGTCTGCAATCGTCGCAAGTGCCACAAGGCCCTTCGGCAGTTCTTCGACAAGGTCCCGGCCAAGCACAGCTATGGAATGCTCTTCTGCTCCTGTCGGGATATTGCCTGCACGGAGCGGAGGCGGCAGACCATCGTCCCCGTGTGCTCCTATGAGGAGAAGGAGAAGCCCAACTGTTTGAATTTGCAGGACTCCTGCAAGACGAATTACATCTGCAGGTAAGCGCTGCAGCCTGGTGATTAATGAGGTGGTGGGGAGAGCCTCGGTGGCTGCTGCCACTGCCAAGTTCCGGATTTCTGTGTTTCTGCCAGGGGAGGGGAGGGAGGGGAAGCTAGATCATTTGGATGGACTGGGAAAAATCTGACCTCTGCATCTGACACACGGCTCTTCAGAACTGCTTAGGCTGTCACCCTGGGGAAGGTTCTTGTCTTTAAAACTGGGATAAGGCTTTGAGGGGTGTTGGAATGAGGTGAAACACTACTGCCTTCCCTGGGTAGTAGGGAAGAGGGTCACCTGAGGTGAGGTGACCTGAGGCAGGTGCCCACTCTCAAGTCCAGAGGGGCTGCCAGAAGTTGCCAGGGGGTCAAGGAGGCTCTTGACCTTTAGAGGCCAAAAACTGGAAACTACCGGTGCAGGGGATCAGCAGTGTCCAACCCTGGTGAGTTGAACTTTGAGAATGCCTGGGTCTGTTCTGGGCCATTCCATGACTATGAAGAGGGGCGTCTTCCCACTCAGCTCTTTTTCCAGATCTCAGCCCCCATCACAGACCCTGCAGAGCCTGGACTACATTGTTGAAAACATTCACTTTCTGGTTTTGGCCATTGGTGAATTTATTTTAATTTTCGAATGATGCCATGAACACATCGTCTATGTTCGAAAAAAAAAAAAAGAAATAAAGAATTAAGAGAGGAAGTCGCCCTTCACTCTGCTCCCACTCACCCACACGCCTCAAGCCGCCACTGTTAACAGTTTGATGTGTGTCCTTCTAGAACTTAGGGCTGATTCAGTTGTTGATTGAAACAAGTAGATTTGGTTGAGCAGAGTCTTGAGTCTTTGCATGAAGCTACACTGGGGCCTCCTTTAGCAGGATAAGCTGGATGCTGTCCTGGGGACTCGGACAGGGCATTCTATTGGACAGCACCTGTACTTTGTCACCAGGGGCAGCTGGGAGCCAAAGTCAGTCAGTGCCATCTTTAGCAAAATCCTGCACAGGTGGACGAGCAGCTGAGAGGGTGACGACCACTGCTTGTTTTTTTGTTTGTTTTTGTTTTTAGGGGTTTCCCATTTTTAAGGTGTTCAGAGCAGGAAAAAATGTCCATGGTGTTGAAAATTCTGGTTAGCTGAGTTTCTGGTCAACTTGCATTTTATTCTACTGCACTGGGGTCCCATTCTTTCCTCAAACCAGCTCTAATAGCGACCAAACAGAGATTTAAGTCCTCATTATCTGTATAATGCTCCCGTGTAGAGGATTTTCTGATTTTCTGGGAGTAATGTCCCTCCACTGTCTTTCTCAAATGTGAAAGCAGGTGACCTGCTAGGTGAGAAAAGACCTGGATGACCAAGCACTGCCTGAACAGAGTTTGCACTTGGGGAAGAGGCACGCATCCCAACAGTGCAACTCCGAGGACTCTTCCTCACTGTCAAAACCCTGCTGCATTGCAACCCTCTTAGCTGTGGGCGAGGAGCAGACTGGGGTGTGTTGGCAGGGTCCTGAGGGAGAGCAGACCCTCAAGTAGTAACCCGGGGAAGCCAGTCAGTCGTGGGATTAAAGCAGCCCCTGTGAGGATGGGGAGATGAGTGTGGCTGAGGAGCAGGACAGGGAGAAGGCTCTCAGGAGCTCTTCTCAGGGTGCGGGGATGGGAGAGAACAGATTCTGAAGACCCCTGGATCTGAAACCCACATGCCTGGGCCCTGTTAGTGGTGGAGCAGAAGGGATCCCCCTTCTGGGAGCAGGACTGGGTTTGTAGGGTCTTACTTGGCTTAAAGCCAGATGGCTCCTCCCTAGCTCTCCAGGAAGATGCTACTGTGTCCACCCCCGGCCGTTGGTCCTGCCTCCAGGTGGGGAGCTACACAGAGCAGAGAGGAAGCCCTCCATCCATGGGGCAGTGGCTGGCGGTGGGAGGGTGACAGTGATAGAAACTTTTGCTTCTTTCCTCCCAGGTTTATCCCCCATGTGAGGGCTAGAGAGGGTCTGGCACCCCTCTTACACAGATGCAAAAAGCCCATGCTGAGCAGATAACTTGCATTCCCTGACCTGCTTTTCTAAAAAGAGAGAATCCTTGGAGGGCTGGTGTGGATTCCTTAGATCAGGTGGCTTTCCCACTAAGCTGTAGCGGGACTAGCTGAGAGTCTAGGAGTTGGAGGGCTCTTGGGGAGGGGGCAGAAGGAACCAGATGGTTTGGGTACTCTCTGGGGCCTCAGACTGAGTCCTCCCTCGGAGGAAGTGTAGGTTCCAGGAACTCTGAGATACACCAGATGGCAGGGAGTGGCCTCCAATGATGGGGCAGAAAAGTTCCAAGGGCAGCAGACAGCTTTTGCCTAGTCACTGACTGTGCCCAACCATAGCAAGGTCAGGTGGGGGTGGATGGCAACCACCGTGCCACGGGGTGGGGGCTCCCTGGGCAGGAACATGGGACTGGGGCAGCTTTGCACTGCTGTCACATTTCTGGCTCTGGGGAGAATCTAGAGGCTGTTTGGGAATCTGGATCTAGGCTATCCTGGGACCCTACTAAGTGAAATTTGTCTCAGTGGGACTGATGGGCTTTGTACCTTGTCCTGAGCCTTTCTTGGGAAGGTGACTCAGTGTCTTCTCCCAGTGTTACCCATGTGAAGGTATTTAGCCCATAATGTCTTTCCAGAGTCTGGACTTACTGCTCATGAGTACCCCTCCCCAGCAGATGTGGTAAAAGTAATTTCAGCTGCTAGGTTGGCTAGTGGGGGGGGGTGTTTTATTAGATGTTACTCATCTTGTCTTTAATTTTATGCCTCTCCCCCCATCCCTCTCAGCCTGTCTCAGTGAGGCTGGTGGTGGTACTGCCCAGCATAGCAGCTGGTACCATCTGGACCTGGGGTTTCTTCGGGACTCACGTCACAGTTGCTCCAACCCTCCCCCCTCACTGGTGTGATGACTTACGCCTCACCTGACTAGCCACCAAGGGAGGGGACGGCAGCAGGGAAAACTGATTCCTGAAAACCAGGTTCTTCAAAAGCTCACACCTTCAAACGCTCCATTTCCATCTTAGCATCAGCAGTTATCAAAGTGCTGCTCAAGCTCATTAAAACTTCCCTGAACTTAATATTTTCCAACTCAGGGCTCACGGGTTTCCTCCCCAGGGGCCAGTGGTGCCTGTGCACAGAGCCTGCCTCTCTTCCGCCTGCACCTGCGGCCGAGGAGCAGCACCGGCTTTTCCTTTTGACTTTGTTTTCCTTTTCCCTCTTCCCTTATAGGGAAGCTGACAGGTTCCTTCCCTCTTGGGGTGGTTGCTGAGAGTCAGAGCTTGACTGTTTGGGCCTCCAAGCTTGTCTACAGAAAAGCGTACACAGAGGTATTATTAGAAGGCTGTGATGAAATTTAAAAGCCTCACGTTTCTCCCCTGAAGCGGTGTCTCCCCTGCCAGTTTTCCCCTGGTTGCTTTTCTTAGGGCCTGGAAGGATGTCAGGCCTGAGTTTGGCTGAACGGAATCATATCCTTTTATTCCTGATGCAAATTGGTGTATATAGGCTCAATTGAAACTTACATACCTCCTTTCTGTCAAACTCTGACATCCAGTATAAGCTCAGCACTTGAGCGTAGGCTCAAGGTGCCACAAATGTGTTCCAAATCTCTTTTGTTTCTGTAAATTCTCTCTCAGCGGCCTCCCTCCACTTCTATTCTTCTACTGGGAGATCTAGCACTTTCCCCCACCCCAGCACGCCCCTCCGGCTTTCACCTGAGGACCACAGAGCCCTGTAGAGAAGCCCGCTGGCCTTGTGGCTTTAGCTGCTCCCATGCAGTGTTGCCGTTGAGAACAGTCTGGAGCACCTGTGCTGGTTCGGTGGCCTTGTCCTCCTCGGCCATTCTACGTGTGCAGGAAAGGGCTGCATCCGTGGCCCCAGAGTAACAACTCTTGGTTCTGGCTTACATCACAGCCTGGCATTTCATCCTAGGGGGCTGCATCCTAAGGGTGCAGACACCCAGCCCGCCCTCTACCTTGTGCAGCCCCAGGTTCCCCTTTCCCAGCAGGGTGTTCCTGAGTGGAATAGAATGTGGCATCTGCATTCTTTCTGGCCCCCAGGGCTGGGTCAAGGATTTCTTGCTCTTTGTAGAAAGATTCTAATAATTCTGAACCTTAAGTGGGATGGGGAAGGGCGTGAGTGATAAAAACTTCCCAGTCAGGTTCAGTGTACTCTGGTGATGGGCCCAGCAAAAGCCCTGACTTCCGTATTACATATATATAATTCATCCACGTGAAAGAAACAGTGGTCCCTCCCTCCTGTTCTGAAACAGGACCTTCTGGAGTGTGCATACTTGCTTCTCCCCGTGTCCAGCTCTCTGTCCCCATAGTCTTCAAGAGTGCTGGCTCTGGTCAAGTCACCAAGTACATGTTTCCATCACTGCCCAAGGACTGAGGTCATTTGTAGCAGAACCCCAAAGGTCTCCCTTGGTGCAGCTCCAGAAGAACAGCATGTGCAATTTCCAAAATCCTACCCTAATCAGCACCACGTTGGCTGCACTGGGGTGACCCCGTTATACCTAGAGGAAATGTATTGTTGGGAACTTGTTGGTTGTGGCAGTAGGGGGAGCATGTCACAAAACCGGGCAGCAAATCTCTGCTCCAGTAACCTATTTGGTCTGACAGTGTCAGTGCACCTTTAACAGGTGAGAAATGTGTTTCAGTTGCCTGGAATTGGACCCTTTTTGCACAGTAAACTGTGTATCTCAGAAATCAAGGACATCCTCTACTGCTGGGACTGGACTTCCCCAGTGGACAAACGATCCTCTATCACTATATCCAGGCTTGCCTTGACATGCAGCAAGCGCAGGAGAAAATGGCTCAGTGGATGATAATTAATGCCTAAAACTAGATGGGGAGATTAATTTGGCACTTAATTTTATTTTACGCTGATTCATTCACAAATGGAAATCAGCAATTAGACAATACAAACATTTGAACCATGGAAAGAAAGGTTCGGGAATATGAGAAAATACAAGTAAAACATTTTCCAGTTCATTTGAGCAGTTTTCATTTCAAATGGTTACACGAGTGTCTTTAGCGATGCATTCGGAACGCTGAATGGCTCATCTCTAATACACCCCACCTGTGGGAGCTGCCTGCCACCCTGTCTGCCCCAGGGGTTGCTGGGCTTCTGTGTGTCTGCAGCTGATTCATCAAGACCCCAAGAAAGGAGCAAGGATGTGCTCTGATAGCTTTCTACTCAGCCAGGCTGGGAGGGGGGCATCCTCCTGCTGGGGCCTGGTGAGCAGTATTCTGCACTGCTCAGGAGCATCAGAGCGCCATCAGCTCAGGCTCCCGGTAACCTGAGCTGAGCTGGGACTCAGGTGATCAGGTGGGAGCCTGCTCTGACCTGCTCAGTCTCATCATCTCATCCCTGTATCTCTTTCCTTATCTCTCCTTTGGCAGGCGGGTGTGAAGCCATTTGTCTGCTTCTGCTGTAGCCTGTCACTAAAAAGTGGCTGTCTAGTTTCCCTGTGGGTCTCCCTTCTCTCCTGCAGGTCTCCTCCTTGCACCTTCCCAAGCCTGGGGTCTCTGCCTCCTTTCCCTCACCCCTTCCTCCATCATCTGCCCACAGCCTGGTTTTCTTTGCATTTGCATATTGTGTTGACTATTGGATCCATGTTGACAGATGGGGCCTTGGCACCAAAACTGTCTTGTACCATCTTTGAGTGTGAAAGTGGATGGAAAGGAATGGAAGTAATGTGCCCAGGGGGAGGGGGTGACACAGTGGAGGGTCTCAGGAGACATATGCAGGTCAGATCTTGCGGCCTGAGAAGCAGGGAAGTGAAGCAGGAGGGAAGCTCAGATTTGGTGGATACAGTGGTGGGTGGGAAGCAGGGGGCTGGAGGCAGATGGAAAAAACACAGTGGATATAAAGGTAAGACATGGGGGGCCTCCAGTGCCAGGCTGGAGTGTTGGATTTCATCCATCAGGGGTTCAGGAGAGCCTCAGATAGCTCCCAGGTGGAACATTTGCTTAATGAGCAAATGAATGAATAAATTTAAAACATGAATGAAAAGAGGCTAGGATAGAGAGGTATGTTTTAGAATCATCTACCTAGAGGTTGTTGTTAAAGATGTGTGGTGGGATTTGTTCCCCAGGGAGGTGGGGGGAGAAAAGTAGGTGAGAAGGGAAATAGGGAAAGACTGAAAAACAGAAGGGAAAGCCTGAACCTTGGGGGCACCAGGTTTATGGTGAGAGCATCTGAAGAGACCTCAGAGAGGGAGGAGGTTGGAGAGTTGGATAATCAAGCAGAGACCTCAGCAAAGCCAAAGGGGAACTCAGTCTTAAAGAAGGAAAGGGTGTGGTCATCGTTGTCCATCACTGGGAGGGCAGAGGAGAAGTTAGAGGGACAGAGGAGGTGTGTCTCTCCATCAGTCCCTCCATCTCTCCTTCCCTTATGCATTCATGTGTCTATTCATCTGTCTGTTCATCCGTTGGTCGTTAGTCCCTCCCCGAGTTGGCCTGTCTCTCCCCTCATCCATCCAGCGGCCTGCACTTACTAGGCCCAGAATGAAGACCTCATGTCTCACCTGTAGTGCAGAGAGGAAGGCAGACACACACAGTCACATAGCGTGGTGTGGCCATCCCCAGCAGGAAGGATGACAGAGGTGGGAAGAGCCAGCACAGCCTGGCAGTGGCCAAGTCTTCCTGGAAAAGCTGTCATCTGAGCTGGGCTGGCTGGATGAGTGGCAAGCAGGAAAGTCATGGGACAGAGGCCCACGGTTGGGGTTTATGGACACAGGAAGTAAAAGGACAACCCATGTACTGGGTGCTGATGAAGAATAGCACCGAGCAGCCCACACACCTCACAGATGTGACTTCTCATCAGCCCAGCCACTGTGCAAGGGGACACCCACAAGTGGCCAGCCAAGGGGACACCCAGCTCCCACACAAGGAATGGGAGTGGACCCAGCCTTGCTAACTCTAAAATCTGGTTTCTGTCACACTTTTCAAATGACTTTCATGACAGGAATACAATGTTCTCCCACTGTTCAGCCTGGCTACCTTTAGTTCCAGACAGCCGGAATGACAGTCCTGGCCAGCCTCTGAGTCCAGACGCTCTTTATGGCTCAGTAACTAAGACGGCATCAGTTTTAAAGACAGTTTTAACAGAGAGTTAGAACATAAAGTCCATCAGAGCCTCTTAGCATTGCTTAAAAAATAAATTTTAAGAAAAGCTCTCAGGTAATACAAGCTCATTAAGTCCTTATCTAATTTTCCTTTTGAGCACTTATGGCTTACAGAGTGAGTTCTCCGTGACAGCTAGCTGATTTTGAAAGAGTTGTTTCTACTAAAGCGAGGAGAAAAATATCCCCCCAGACCACACTGGCTTTTTTGTCATTATTATTATTATTATCAACTCAGTTATTTAGTGTGTATTGAGCATAGTCTGCTTAACAGCAGGAGTCCTGGGTTTGTGGAAGTCACCCTCTCCCCTCCTTTAGATTCCTTTATTTCCTGCTGAACTGTCTTTGAGTTCAGAGTCCTCGACCCTTACTATCTGAAGGGGGCGGATACCAGGGTCCTGGCCGACTATCTTAAAGGATAGATGAATGCTTTGCTGTCTCAGAATGACAACCAGCCCTAAATTATTCATGGCTATGTCACTAGGTTGGGGTCATCCAGGTGCACAGCCGTCCTGCCTCCTCCCTACCCCGTGGACCTTATATTAATCATTAGGAAACCCTACATGTGTGGACAGCATCGTCTGTCAAGTGTTGGCCACAAGTGCGTGGATATAAGACATCGGGATCATTCCTGGAGGTACAGAGGAAGGGGTGCGCAGGGGACCTGAAGAGGGTCTCTGGGTCTCTGGACTGCAGACTTACCCTGTGGGCATCTGAGGAGGCCTCAAATGCTGAGTTCTCCTTACTCCCCATTCTTCTGAACCCTATTCCTGCTCAGTGAATGAAACACCTTTGAAAACAGAGCTGTATGTGATGGAAATGTTCTCTTCCCTTCAAATTAGGAAAAATAACAACAACAATATGGTGAAATCTACTCACTTGATTTAGGTCTGGCTGGAGGGGGCATGGAGCTGGTATACTGTGCCGGAACCAGGTGCTGGTACCCGAGAAAGCGAGGGATGGAGCAGGAAGATCCCCTTGGGAGGGGAACAGCTGCATATAAGGGTGGGATCCATACAGGACTCCCTCAGCCACCTGCGGTCATGGACAAGGTGGTCCCAAGGCGAGGGACCCAGAGATCATGTTGAGTCCCCTGCCTGCCTCTTCTTCAGCACCTCTGGGAATGATCCTTCTCACTTTGGCCTTCACAGTAGACAGGACTTCCATTTTTGGTCAACTCCCACTTTGAAGTTGACTTAATCACCTATAGCCTGTGACCCAGAACATTCTCATTTTTGTGCACAGAAATCTGTCTTCTGAGTTATAGGGTAAGTGTCCTATATTCAAGGAGAGGAATATGTCCTGTATTTAATTAGCACCCCTTGACATAAGGAGGCCCCAAGGAAGGCAGGGCTGAGCTGGGCAGTGGGACACCAGAACCTCCCATGCACAGATGGTTTTCATCCTGAGTGTCTGGCCCTGGACTCCTGCCTGTACCCTCCTTAGTGCCACTGGAGGTTGAGAATGGGGAGTGACCTCTTTCCTGCCCTCCAGGCCAGTGTGGGCCTGTCTCTCACAGCCAGGCTCAGAGTCCTGCCGTGCCCAAGGTGACCCCGGCCTCCCCCATCCCCACCCTTGCCATTACCCTAAGTTGGTACCCAGTGGTCACATTGGCATTTACATTTCTACGGGGCATTTCCAATTCAGTGAATGGGAAATTGCTCTGTAATTTCCAAAGGCAATTAATTATGCAGAAAATCCCACATCCAAGAAAAACAGGAATTTAAAAGAATCATCAATGTGAAAAAGTACCACACCATGCTGGAGTCTCGGCATTTTTTTTTTTCAACCTTCCCTTGTTGCTGTCAGTATAAGTCCTTGCAGAGGTTAGCAGACCTGGGCCCACATCGTGTCCTGCTAGACCTGTGATGTGGGTAGCCAGAGGCCTCGGTTTCCCACTGACCAATGGAGGTGCTGGTTCTGTCTTCCTGGGGCTACTGTGAGGTAAAGGAACTACGTCTGTGCAAATGAAACAGCATGTGCCACAGTAAACTCTCAAAACTATGCCCCTCTTTCTCCTTCACTTTTTCCCTAAGTTTTTATTAGAGAAGACAAAGAAAGCTTAAGCTTCCAAATATACATCTCCCTACCTGGATAAGAGACAGAGATATTTAAAGTGGAATTTGTGAGCCAAGTGCAGTCCCATGCCCTTATAGTCTCAGCCACTCAGGAGGCCAAGATGAGAGGATTGCTTGAACCCAGGAGTTTGAGTCCAGCCTGGACAACATAGCAAGACCCCATCTCTAAAAAAATAAATTAATAACAAATATTAAAGGATTTGTGGGGGAGGGGGAGGGCAGAGTCTTATTGCTTCCTGCTTTTATGCACCTGCTGTGTTAAGCAGCATGTGGAAATGTCAAACCCAGTCTGTGACGCTGGGTTGCTAAGCCTCACACCTCACCCTCTTTTGAGCCTTTGTACCATTGGAGAAAACTAGTGGCGTGGAGGTGGAGTAGACCAAATCCAGAGGTGTCTGAGGCATGTGTCATTTCAAGAACATTTCTGTCCAGCATATACAATTATTGGCATACAGAGATACACATTAAGCTGTGAGCCAAGCTGGCCACGAGACTGCTGGGCCTGACTTGGGGAGATTCACTATTGTCTGGCCTGAATAGGCGGTGGGACCTGCTGGCTGCCCATGGGCACGTGCTCCTGCAGTGACCCAGAGCCACCGTGAATAGGGTCTCTCAGTGGCGCATGTGTCTGAGTGAGTGATACAAGGGATCCAGCAAAGCCCAGCCACTGACTCAGTGGTCTGGAATCCAACCTTCTCTTCCTCTCTGGAGGGTTCTGTGTTGTGAATCAGCCCCTCATCTCCTAAGGAAGCAAGCCACGGTTGGGACACTCTGACCCTTCATGTGGGACTCAGGAGCTTAGAATCTGCAGTTGGGAGCGGGGAGGGAGGGGGTGGTGGTGACGGTGGTGAGGGTGATGACAAGGACAGCAGCAGCATTTATTTGACATTTACTGTGTG
The DNA here is from genome assembly GCA_963574575.1 of Galagoides demidoff. Classification (NCBI taxonomy): domain Eukaryota; kingdom Metazoa; phylum Chordata; class Mammalia; order Primates; family Galagidae; genus Galagoides; species Galagoides demidoff. The sequence continues at coordinate 17,965 of CAUYQV010117285.1, forward strand.
CCAGGCGCGATGCTGCGCGCTTGACTTCGACCCCCGAAGTGGGGGCTGCCATTCCCCTCCTCACTGCACAGATGAGGAGGTGAGATCTTAAGCAGCTTTTGCGTCACCCAAGTGCTACAGTTGGAACGCAAACCCGGAGGCTGTGTTGGGCTGGGGAGCGTTCTGGAATGCTGTGCTCTGCCCACACGCGTGTCTTGTAAGTCACCCACGTAATTTTCCGAGACACTCTGGGTGAGTAGAATTGGCTACTGGGGGTGATTTTGTTCTTCCTTTTAATTTATTTTAAAACAAAATTTTTTAAGTGAGTGGCCTTCGGCTCTTGTCAAGATATGACTTAAGTGCCCCTCATCAAACATATTTCAGTTATCATTTAAAAGAAAGGCTTTCAAACATTTTGGGTTTTGAACTGCTTTACACTCTTAAAAGTTACCACGCATCTCAAAGGCCTTTGTTCATTTGTTGACTTTTTAGACACTGACCGTACTGTGTTGAGGCTGAAGAGAAGTTTACATGCATATTATTTCCTTTAAAAACAATGACAAGAAGCTCGTTACATGTTACCATAAATCATGCATTATTTTTAAAAATCACTGTATTTTCCAAAATAAAACAATTTAGGGAGAAGCGTGGTATTGCTTTACACTTTTATAAACCTAGTGTCTGGCTGGAAGATGGTTGGGTGCTTCCATCAGCTTCTGGTTTCAGTCTACTACGATGTGTCATGTTGTGTCACGTGGCCTCTGGAAAATTCCACAGAGCTCTTGTGAGAGAAGAGTAGTGGGCAAGGGCAGTAAGGTCTTAGTTTGACAAGCAGATAGTTTTGGCCTTACTGACCCTCTAAAAGGCTCTCGGAGACTGCCAGGATCCCCGGACCTCACTTTGAGAGCCTCTGTGCTACCCGGACAGAACACTCTTTGTTTCGGAGACCTGTGTGTGCCCCAGTGTTCCTAAGGCCTCCTTGAACCACGAGAGTGTGGGGCTGCCTGCCCTGTGCCTAACCTGCTTGGCCGCAGCTGGCTGGGATGCTGAGGCTGTGGGGTGTCTGCTGGAGCTGGTTCCAGGGTCCCTCCAGGTCAGTGGTTCTCAACCTTCCTAATGCCGCAGCCCTTTAATACAGTTCCTATGGGTTGTGACCCACAGGTTGAGAACCGCTGCTCCAGGTGGAAGTGGGTTGAGTAACTGGACCACCGCCAAGCATCCCCTATGAGCTGTGCTTTGGCTCCTGGTCTGCCTGTCAGGCTGGAGCCCAACCCAGCTGGATGTCTCGCTCTCAGAGCTGCCGGCTGCCCTCCTGACAGCTCCCTCACAGACAGCCCTTCCCTTTTCTAGCACTCCAAAAGATTTCACCATCATGCTCAGCTTGGTCAGGCAGAACTCTGGGCTGGTGTGGAAAACCCTGTGCATCCAGAAGGCCTTAGCGAGGGTTACTCGTTACTCTCATGTAGACAGACAGGGGTCCGGAGAGAGCACCGCATGTCAGCCTCTGGTCCTGGGGGGGCGCCTTGTGTGGCCACCTCAGGTGCAACCCCTCCCTGCTCTTTCTGCCCCCTCCTCATTTTCAGGGTGGGGGGAACTAAAGGGTAGTAGCAACATCTGTCCTGGACTAACGCTGAGACGTGGAAATGCCAGGTTCCCGTGACCCCCAGCAGGTGGGACTCCTGTTGGATACTTAGCTTGCACTCCCTCTGACAGCTTGGAACTTCTTAGAAGGGTGTCTGAGGAGGGGAAATGACATCTCTCCAAGAACGTTCACCGCGGTAAAGGGGCTTGACACTGTTCCAGAAAACCTTTCTGTGGAAACAAGATGGGGAACCAAACGGGGATTCAGCTCTTTCATATTCAAAAATTCAAGCTGAAATATGTTTGGACTACAAATAAGGAATAAGGTTTGAGGACATCTGCTTCCTGCCTTTTTGTCTGCTCTCCTGGCTGGGGTTTTGTTACTGCTGATGGTTAATTCCTTCACAGTTCAGCAGAGCCCTGAGGGCTGGAGATGAGTGCGGTGCAGTCAGCACAGAGCCCTGTACAAGCAGGGGAGTCCTCAGCGCTAGGCCAGCTCAGGCTGGGGCTGGGGCTGGGGGAACTCTCAGAGCTCCAGTAGCTCCAGAGGGTTCTCCAGCTTTAGGCTATTGTTGAGATAAGTTTCTGAGGTCTGAGGTGGGGCCTGAGAATTTGCATTTTTACAGCATTTGGATCACATTTGGAGACCCTCTGCCTTAGGGAATGTTACCAGGTGATCTAGGCTGATGACTCCACTCTGCTCTCAATGGGATCTGCCGAGCTGGGAATGAGGAGTAGAGCCACCACATCAGCTTTGCTGGACATAGAGACTTAGAAGAAGACCCATAAGACAGAAGCACATGTGGCTGGGGCGTGGGCTGGTGGCCAGGTGGGGGCTGTGGGGGACTAGGGCATAGTCCCTGGAAAGTCAGAGCCATGGGTAGGGACAGGATGTAAAAGGTTTCCATTCTGCAGGAAGGTGGAGCTCTGCTTGGAAGGCTGTAGGGACCTCTAGGAAGGGCTCTATTGCCTGGTGATAGCTCCTTAGACACAAAGGGTTCCAACTGTATGTATCTATTTATTAACTGCCTGCCTGCCCTGCTGCAAGCCAGGACCTTGCCCTCCCTGCACATGAGGAAGCAGACAGTCTGTTCCCTATAGGCTGACCTTGACCTGAGATTGGAATCCATTTGCCTGGGTCATGCCTGAAAACCCACAGCAAAACAGAGACTTTTAAGGCAATTAAATGAAGAGAAATTCTCCTTCCAAGGTGACCTTGGAATAAAATTTGACCTGGGCTATGCAAATAAGGAAGCTGGCGTTTACTCTGCTCACCACTTTCTACAGGTGGAAGTGTCTTTGGTTGTTGGGAGGGAACATGGGACGGGCAGGGTCTGGAATCAGTACTCACACCAAGAGCTGTGATGCAGATCATTCAGGTGAACACACGTGTTTGAGATTTAAAAGCACTTGGATCCCATGAGTCAAGGTTGCCATGAACCCCAGGCCTGTACAAGTACTGTTCTGCTCACTGACAGGCCACAGGAGAGGGCAGCTGGTGGATACAGGTGGTGGGAGGTGGATCTCCATATTCCAAAGGGACCGTACCTCCTTCATCTTTGTTCCTGTCCCTCCACAGCTATCACCTTGCACTGTAGGTGTATTTAATAGCCATGGTAACTGAAAGATTGGTTGCCTTTCTTGAACCCTGGGCAGTTGGTGCCAGGCGCTGTGCTAATGGGTAGGCTACAGAGTTGCAGATGAGACGTCTCCGACCCAGGTGCCTGTCCGTCCTGGAAGCCTCAGGCTGAGGGCTCCCTCTAGGGGGCTCCCCAGAAGTCCCAGTCTTGGGGAAGGGGCAGGGGTGTGCTCTGGATATACAAGAGTGTGCCACCAAATACTGGCTGCCTCTGCCCAGATTCTGTCACCAACCCCCGTGGCAGGGCATCCTCCTGAGAGGTTTGGGCTAAGTGTTCCCTGTCCACATGCGTGGCGGGGGAACTGGGCTCAGGTGCTCTGAAGCCAACTGAAGTGTCCCCCCATGCCAACTTGGTCTCCCTGGTGAAGGATCTTGGGTGTCTACCTGATTCCTCTGCACCTGTCCCCTCTCCTGCTCCGTCACACCTGCCTCTCAGGGCTGTGGCTGGGAAACACAGCCAGTATGGAAAGCACCTTGAGAGTGGTTACCGCCCGTGACATAGTCCTATCCAGCACACCATTGAGCACTGAGCTCCGTGCCAGGTACTGGGTGAAGGCTTTAGTCCCACTGCTGCCCTGCAGAGGAGGTCCTGGTAGGGTCTGTTTTCTGCATGTGGGGAGGTCAGGATGTAGAGAGAAGAAACACCACAGCAGGACAGTCAGGGTTTGATCTGATGTCAGAGTTCATGCCCAACGGCTCTGGGAAGGCTCTTCCAGGGGAGACCCCTGAGGAGGTGGTCTCATCCAGACCAGCCCTTCCCAGATCCCTCCTGTCTCCAGCCCCTGGAGTGGTCCTCACTGTGAGGGACAGATGGCCAGGGGCTGTTGTTTCTCCCTGTGGCAGACTCACATCTTGACTTCCAGGGCACTCTTTGAGGGTAACCCCACAGGCAGCCTGGCCAGGGGTCTGCTCTGGCAAGGCCCAGATCCCTCCCTCCACGCAGCACACCCCAGGACTGCAGGTAGGCCTGCTAAGCAGTGGCAACAGACAGTATTTTACAGACAGTATTTTTTTATGTTTTTTAACTATAAGCACTGTTCAACAAAAAGAACACCCACTAAATCTGTCCTTACTTTATTGAGCCTAGTAAAGAGCACTTATATCCACCTAAGTCAGATTTGGGCTTTCAGAGCACACAATTCACATCAAAATGGTAGCAAAAGTCCAAGAACAAAAATAAAAAGATGGAACATTAATTTCTCTTTCACTGCTACGAAGGTGAGTATGAGCTTGAGAATCTGTGGCTTCATTCCAAATCCTGACTCTTACCTACTCTTAGGGACCTGAGGACATTGGCTGGTTGTGGGTCCTCTGGACTTCTGTGTCCTCCACTGTGAAATAAGGTGGACCTGGCTAGTATGGTCGTTGTGTGAAATGACACAGGACTGAAAACACGGGGCCCTTGACAGGTTCTTCATCAGGGGAGTTGCTGTGAATACAGTGTCTGCAGCCATTGGCCTGGGCTGCTGCTTCCCATCCTGTGTCTCTGATGCTGCCCAACCTAGGGCCCAAAAGTGTCTGTGATGAGTGCAGCCCTGTCGGTGACCGGGGCCCCGGAGTGCTCCTCTCAGATCCATGCGTACTTTCGGGAGCTCATTCTTTGACCAGGTATTTACCAAACATCTCCCCTGTGCCAGGCATAGTGCTAGGTGCTCGCCTGCCCTGCTTGGGGTCAGCAAGACTGTCAACAAAGTGAAAACATAAGATGGGAGGTGACGGAGAGGACGAGTGGGCAGCAAGGCCGAAGCTGGCTCCCTGCACCGGGCTGAGAGCCAGCAAGGGGCTCAGGGAGATCCTTGAGATCACTGAGAATGGGTCAGAATAAGCCGTGGGGTCCCCAGGCTGCGAAAAGAGGATGAGGGGCCAGTTTATTAGAAAATAGCTTACGTGGACCCTAGATATCTGCTCCCTTGCCCTAAAGAAAAAAAGTGAGAAATGCAGTTTTAAGTGCAGTTGTGAAAGCTTTAGGTAAAATATCGAAGGTGGTGTGGGGGGGGTGATGTTGATGAGAGGACATTCAGCATGAAAATGGGTTACTAAGAAGAGTTATGGATTTTCCTCAAAAGGGGGAATTACCGTCTGGTGGCAGTGGAGTGATTTATTCTTTTGATGTATAACGCTGCAATTCCCTGTCTCCTGAGCAACAGTGATATTCTTAACGCCCTACTCAGGAACGAAGATATTAGGGATGAGTTGTTTGCTAAGCTCAAAGTCTCTGTTGACCTTAAAACAACTTGCCTGGAAGAAAAATGACCCAGTGTATATTTACTATTGAATATAATTTTCCGTAGGAAGTCTGCAAGCCTATTCAAGATGAATAGGGAATCCTATTTTCATGTGTTCCTGTTTAAAGTTAGTTAGTGCGAGTGTGGGCTGTGAGCCATTCAGAAATCTACTTGCTTTTCCCTTTCCCCAGCTCCTCCCCACTCAGCCCACTCAGAAACCGGGCTCCCTTTACTTCTGGAAAGTAAATTAGCATTCCACTCAGCAGAGGTTGGGGGCTGATGTACCACCCTTTTGGGGACAGGGCAATGGGTAAGTTTTGCAAATTATTAAAGTCAAGAAAACTTGTGTCATTTTCATTTTTCATTTCCTGGGAACCCCACCCCCCACCCCCAAGGAAGGTTTGAAAAAAGATGGCCAGGCAGCATTAGAAATAACTTCTAGAACTTACCTGTTTTTTCCTAAGCTAGGTAGAGTTCGGTTTCTCTGCCTATAAACATCAAGATGCTACTTGTCTTACTTTCTGGAGGTGAAGACAGCACCACCTTTATGAAGACAGGCCTGCTGGATCCCATGTAGTGACCTCAACCTGTTTCAGGGGTGTGATTCTGGTGGCCTCTGAAAGGCGTTGCTCTACTAAAGATGTTGGGGACTCACTGGAGAAATCTCTCTCTGGTCTTCATGGTTTTTGTCAACCTGATATTAATCATGACTTTACTGACCACGTTCAGACTTTGAATGCATAGGTCAGTGCCCTCATGACAAAGCGTTTTCATTTGCCAAGTTATTAGCAGATGAATTCTAAGGAAAATGCCAGCATGGTTGTCTACTGTAGCTCTTTATAAGGTCTCAAGGTCAGAGTGGATCTCTGGGCTGGTCCAGAGCAGCATGGAAGACAGCAGCTCTGATGAGGTGCTGTCTTCATCTAAGAATCAGTGGTAATTGTTACCTGGTGCTAGGTGCCAGGTACACCTAATCCTCCCAGGGACATTCTGAGGGACTTAACAGTCTTTCAACCTGAGTAAATTGAGCTTCAGAGAAGTTAAGGTAACTTCCCCCAAATGTTAGGTTAGTGGGTAGTTGAATTGAAAATTTAAGTCCTACTCCATCTTCAAATTCTGTATTAAACTCCCCCCACCCCTTACACACTATTTTCTCATGGTGTTTTAGTTTTCTACTGTTGCTGTAACAAATGACCATAGCCATGGTGGTTTCAACCAACACCAGTTCATTCTCACTCAGCTCTATAGGTCTGAAGTCTGATGCCGGTCTCACTGGGCTGGGATCAAGGGATAGGAGAGGCTGAGCTCCTCCTGGAGGCCCCACCAGAGAAACCATTTCTTTGTCTTGCCCATTGCTACTTCTGGGCTCATGGCCCCTTCCTCCATCTTCAAAACCAGCAAAGACCAGTTGAGTTTTTCTCACATCACATCGCCCTGACTTTCTCATCTACCTCCTTCTTCTACTTTTGAGGAGTCTGTGATTATACTGGGCCCACCTGGATAACCCAGGATAAGCTCCCACCTCAACATCCATAACCATAATCACATCTGCAAGGTCTGCTTTGCCATGTGAGATAACTATTCTCAGGTGCCAGGAATTCAACTATAGATAAGTTTTGGGGGTGAAAGTTGTCCCTGTCCCAAAGTATTCTTTATACCAAGTAGTTTTCCTTCTCAGCATCTACTGTGTTTTTAATTTCTGTGATATCTTGAACTAGTTATAGAACTAGGTACTTTACCCCTCTTCCCAGTGGCTACTAGGAAGCTCAGAGCCAGATGTGTAGCTTCTATCTAGCCAGGGGCAGGTGTGCATTTTGGACTAGCTGTAGCGCTTCCTCCATCTTGTATTTCTATGACTCCCAGGTCCCTCCCTAATTTTTACATTTATTCTGCTGTGTCATAGCTGTATCTGAATGCATTTCAAAATTCTTTCTGAAGCCCCAGGATGCACATAAATAATTAAATGAAATCTTAGTAGGTGGGTGACATTTGCTGCCCAGGGTTCCTGAGCAGTTGATGTGGAACTTCTTGGAATTCCAAAATTAATATAAGGAGCTTCTGGAATGCACTCTTGAAGATGGCGGTGTCTGCAGAATTCTACATGAAGTTAGCTTGCACCATGTTGGTCTGGAGTTTTAAGGCAGGGTTCTATGGTGAAAGATTGGTTGAACACGTAGATTTCTATTTCTCCTCATGGTACAAAGTCACAAGACTGATTTTCGTAGTTGCCTGCAGGAATATAAAAGACTTAGTCAGCATTCTAACCTATTTGTCACCTGCAGTCATTCTAGCAGACGACTGTCAGATGCCTGAGAGCTTTGTGAGGTTATCTTCATCCAGGAACTTCCGATTTCCTTCCTTCTTCAGTTTCTTCGTTGAAATAAGAACTGCCAAAGCTGAAGCTAGATCTCATGCACCAAGGGCTGTAGCATGGCGTGGGTAACACAGAACAACCTTGTTGGACTTGGTGATGCAGCCTAGGGCTGTTTGGGATTTTTTTGCGCTCCCTTTGCTACCTGTGGTTTGCTATGCTGTGACCCTCAGTTTGTGCATTGGGAGAAATTGGTTGAGGGTGGTGGAGTCCTGGCCAAAAGACAGCTCTGGGGCATCTGGTCAGAGCCTGCTGAAAGTCCCTTCCCAGTTGCAATGTATTCCCTTGCCAACTTCCATGACTTGCTTTTCAAATTTACCGGGAATAGCTGTCAAGCCCTGTCAGCCGCTGTGTCAGATGCTGACTGATGGCTGTCAGTGTTCATGCAACGTGGCTTTGGGAGGGATGCCAAAAGTGATTGGATGCCAACCCACACTTTCCTCGGGGGGCTGCTGCAGGATGATGTGCTCAGGAAGGCTGAGGAGACGTTGCCTCCCTGTCCTGCAGCGTGCCTTCGCTGACCCCTCCACCGGGAGAGATACCCAAAGCAGGATTCCCGGGCTGAAGCAGTGTGGGGTCCACCTGCATTGCTGGGGCTCCATTCTCAGTAGGTGAGGCTCAGTTGGCCCAGGCTAGGAGCCCAGTAACAGTGGCCTCCTGCGGCCCCACCCCTGGGCAAACTGCAAGGAGAAGCCTTGCAGCCAAGAGCTGGCAAGGAACCAGAAGAGCAGCAGTGATCGAGGGGAGCCCTGGTGGGTGGGGCCGCCTCCATATCAGGATGAGGCTGAGCAAGGATTCAGGGGAAACAGGCATTCGTGTCTTCTT
>CAUYQV010117286.1:0-15825 GCA_963574575.1 Galagoides demidoff
GCTTAGGCAATTCTCCTGCCTTAGTCTCCCGAGTAGCTGGGACTACAGGTGCCCACCACAATGCCCAGCTGTTTTTATGTTGCAAACACTTTGACTGGGGCCTGGTTTGAACCCACCACCCTTGGTATATGGGGCCGGTGCCCTACTCACTGAGCCACAGGCACTGCCCAAGTGTGAATATTTTTAAATATGAGAATTAGATGATATATTGTTAAAAGAAGCTTTTGCCAGATCAACCACAATCCTACCTTGTCCTTCAGTTAGGACACAAAGGTAAACAGGCCTTCACAAAATATTAAACAATAACTTAGTAAAGTTATTATTTACAATCACAAAGGTAAAAGTACTAAACTAAGTAGTTAGACTAATTCTTTAAAAGAGAAACAAATGAATCTTTTTATATCTGTCCATGCGATACTAAATGCAACTCCTTAAGATTTCTGTATTTTAGATTATATTATAGTCATTACACTATTAGCTAACAAGTTTTTCTAGTGTAATCATTTTTTTTTCAGTACAATAAAGGCAGCAAACGTACTACTTACAACGTTTAAGAAAAGAAATACTTTGAATTAATTTACAAAGCATAGGCTTGTACCCGTTATTTTTATATAGGCCCATTTCTTAGAAACAGTAATGATTTTGATCTCAATATTTACCTAACAAAAGGGCACAAAGGAGTAGGGCGCTGGCCCCATATGCCAGAGGTGGCAGGTTCAAACCCAGCCCTGGCCAAAAAAAAAGAGCTTTATGACTTAGTCATTTAATGGTTGTTGCTTTTTAAAATCTAGAACTATTTTTTAGAGAATATTCTGATTTGCCATCAACTTTTGTTTCAAGTTTATTGCAAAAGTTTTTAAGTTTTATGTTCCTTTAAGGATTTGCTTCATTATTTCTTCTCTCACCTAATTAATAGTTCAGTCAGATTTTAAATATTTTTATTGACCCATTCTCTGAATTTAAAGTTGACAGCGGCTCGGTGCCTGTGGCTCAAGTGGCTAAGGCGCCAGCCACGTACACCCAAGGTGGCAGGTTCGAATCCAGCCCAGACCCACCAAACAACAATGACGGCTGCAACCAAAAAATAGCCGGGCGTTGTGGCAGGTGCCTGTGGTCCTAGCTACTCAGGAGGCTGAGGCAGGAGACTCGCTTGAGCTCAGGAGTTGGGAGGTTGCTGTGAGCTGTGATGCCACACCACTCTACCCAGGGGAATAGCTTGAGGCTCCTGTCTCAAAAAAATAAAATAAAATAAAATAAAGTTGACAGCAATACACAAATCTTTTCTATGTAGCAGTGGTCAGAATTTTTGCACTGATACATTTGAAAGAATGGCTGCCCTTCCTCAGATACGTTAATGGTCATTTGCCAGAAAAGCATCATACATTACCTATACAGAATGTGAATGCCCCCTCTTGCATGTAGCACCCTTGTGTAAGTGGATAACTCTATGCAGTGGTCTTGCTTTGCTTGAAAGGTGAGGATTAATCACAGTTTCAACAACTAATACATGCTATGAAGGAAAAAAATTTCAACCCACACACACTTTGAGTTTCAAATCCAGAGCTGTATGTTTAAAGTACAAAAGTATGGGCCGCACCTGTGGCTCAAGGAGTAGGATGCTGGCCCCATATGCCAGAGGTGGCAGGTTCAAACCCAGCCCCGGCCAAAAAGTAAAATAAAATAAACAAACATCTTACAAAAAAAAGTACAAAAGTATAACTCATGGTCCCTGACCTTAGAGAAATTCTAGTCTAACTGAATTAACAAGTACAAATCACGGGGAAAAGCCAATGGTCTATACATAACATAATCAGTGGCAATGAAAGCAGTGAAATCAAGTGTTAAGAAAGAGAGTTGTTAAGGAACACTGAAGGTGGGACTCCAATGAACAGGATTTGGATATACAAGTGGGAGAAAACTGGGATGTAAAAATCCCAGTATCCTCAAATAGCAACCTGCTCTTTCTAATGACTTGTTTTTAACCATCCAGGAATTAAGAGGATTTCCTTTTTAGAATTAATCTTGAATTTGTCCAAGTCCAGTTTATTATCTGTCCTCCAAAAACAGAGAGAAGAAAAATGGGGCAATGTAGTTTATTCAAAGTACAGGATTCATTATGAGAACCTAAATTTGAATCCTGGCCCCATTACTTACTAATTACATTAATTTACTTAACCTTTCTAGGCCTCAATTTTCCCACTTATGAAAGATATATGACAAGACTGTGTAGAAATTCTATGAGATTGTATGTACAGAAAGTACTTTATAATAAGTGACGTTTGCTTGGTGCCCATAGCACAGAGGTTACAGCACCAGCCACATGCACTGAGGACAGGGGGTTTGAGCCCAGTCCAAGCCAGCTAAACAACAATGACAACTGCAACAAGAAAATAGCCAGGCATTGTGGTGGGCACCTGTAGTCCCAGCTACTTGGGAGGCTGAGGCAGGAGACTCGCTTGAGCCCAGGAGTTGGAGGTTGCTGTGAGCTGTGATGCTTCAGCACTCTACCCAGGGGAACAGCTTGAGGCTCTGTCTAAAAAAAAAAATCTTTTTTTAATTAAAAAAATAAATGACTGGGCGGAGCCTGTAGTTCAGGAGTAAGGCACCAGCCCCATATGCTGAAAGTGGTGGGCTCAAACCCAGCCCCGGCCAAAAACTACAAAAAAAATTTAAAAAAATAAAAAATAAGTGACCTTTAACAAGTTATCAAATTTTCATACATCATCAACTATTCAGTTTTCAATAACTATATTACTAAATATTAGTTTATTGGCATTTAAGAAAATAACTTTAAATCAGACACTGGGCTATTTCTCTGGGGGAGGGGTAGAGGTAGTGATTGGGAAATTGATTTTAAGTTACAGGAGAGAGAGTTTAACTATAATCTTGCATACAAATATGATACTGACGTAAAATGTCTTTTGGAATTCCTTGTCCAATATTCTTAGATTATTTGAAATCACACTTGATATCTGACTATACAAAGAATTAAAATAGCTTTTAATTAATTTACATTAACTAAAAATTTCTTCTTTTATAAATAAGCCAATTGTTTCTTTGGGAGAAAAAAACAGTTCATTTGGAACTTTATCAGCAGTTTATTTACCTGGAAACCTCTAAAGAAGGTTTTAGAAAATTTTATGCTTCCATATCATAAACAAGTTTTCTACACAAAGCTGGTATAGCTAAATCACCTTTAGGGTAGGTTTTAAAATTTAATTTCACAGTTCTTAAAGAATTCAAGTATCCACTTCAGATTATTAAACAATCAAGTTTCAGCAATATTCAAAGCTCTTGTTCAATTGAATCCGCATAATCAAAGCTTGAAAAGAAACTGGTTTGTTTTCAAGGTAAAGGAGGATACCTCTACAGCACAGTGGACAGGTTGTTGGGACTACAGATCTTAGATGCAGCAGGCTGGGCTTGAGCCTTAGTTGGTTTATCGGTTGACCAGTAAATAAAGACTAATATCAGATCCTATCTCCCAGGGTTGTAGTGAAGACAACAGAGTGAGAAAGAGTTGATGATAGGTGACACCTGTGGCTCAGTGGGTAGGGCACTGAGTCTATATACCGAGGGTGGTGGGTTCAAACCCGGCCCTGGCCAAATTACAACAAAAAAATAGGCAGGCATTGCAGCAGGCACCTGTAGTCCCAGCTGCTCAGGAGGCTGAGGCAAGAGAATCACTTAAGCCCAGGTGTTGGAGGTTGCTGTGAGCTGTGTGATGCCACGGCACTATGCCACGGCGATAAAGTGAGACTCTGTCTCTACAAAAAAAAAGAGCTGATGGCAGGGTCTCTGATACATGCTAAGTATTAGGTATTGTTATATATATTATTATAAATCAAAAAAAGGAGTGCAGACTTCAATAGCTGCTGGTATAAAAAGGTTTGACTGAAAAAATTAGATCCTTCATTAAAATGATTACCTGAAGTCTCAGCCTAGACTGAGAACTCCGCAATTTCAGTTTTAACGAATGTTAGAATGTTAATGTTTAAAGTAACAATAAAAAAAAAATGTCTGGGTATTCAATTTGGCCCTTGACTCAAGATTGTGGTTCAAAACTCCTTCTCCTGGCCTCCCACCAATACTAGTTCCAGGCTATAGTACCATCCCTAGTGGCTTCCCTGCAAAACATCTCTGTGAATAATCCTTTTGTATATAAACTCTTCTGTAATTATCTTTTCTAATCTGAGTGGACCATCTGTTTCCTGTTAGGACCATGAATCACTTTATACTTTCACCAGGCAGTCCTGAAGAGTTTCAATATCATGCCATGCTTTATGCTTTGATAGTCCAAGCTTTTTTTTTACCCTTTGGCAATTTGATAAGCAAAAGAAAAAAAAAGGGCAAATTTAATTTCTTTGTACTATTGTTTCTTTGGCTATCAGTGAGGCTATTTTTCATGTTTATTTGCATTTTTTATTCCCTTTACTGAGAATCATTCATGCTCTTTGCCCATTTCTCTACCGAGATCTTAGTTTTTTCTTGTAAGTTTGAATAATCACTTCATAGGTATTTGTTATTTGAATAAAAGGCACAAACAACACCTACCAAGGATCAAAATTTAAAGGCTTAAAGATGGAACCTGAACAAAAGAATTCAATTAAGCCTCAGGAATGAATGAGAATCAAGGACTAGAGTGTTATATTGAGGGTGGGAAGACCTCTTACTCCATATTTCATTCTCATCCTCTCTACATATATGTCAGTGTCATTGAGCTTATCACTATAAAATGACCAGCACTGTTTCCTGGTCCACATAGTAGGAAATAGTCACTATCAAACAACTCTAGCTATTCTCTATTATTCAAAAGAGCAACCAGCAGAGTTAGGAATCCCAGACTCAATTCCAAGTTCCTGGATCAGGTGGCCAGTTGAATGAAGGTCATGTTATACTAAGATGGCCGATTCTGCTGAACCATGTATGTAAGAATAGGAAACTCTCCAGAAAAGCAAGGTGACTAGCACAGACCACAAAGTTGTTCTAAAGTTTTAAAACCAAGAATATTACTGTTTTAAAATGTGATATTAATAATTTTAATGGCCACTGTCATACCTATGAAAGAGATCTTTTCCTAATGTTTAATAGCTTTAATAAATGGAATAGCTATAAATAATAAAATATTTCATCCTAATTCAGTGCAAAAGGTCCATGGGAATAGTATAACTTCTCTCTAAGAGAAGTGACCTGATAGTAGTTTTCACATAATTGCAGGCATAAAAATAACTGTTGATTATAATGTTTAGTCACTCAGACTCCACTAATTAAATGGCACCATAAGCACACTAAACTGAATAAACTAATTAAATGAATCTTCCTGGATTCAAAATAAAGTGAATTCCATATGCAAAGAAAGACTATAACCTGTTAGCAGAGCAGCCAAGCTCCAGCTCAAATGAACAGCAGTTATGAGCAGCACACTTGTGCTGCTTTCAGGCAAAACCTCAAAACCTCACAACAAACATTCTAAACCTCAACCTTTTACAGGAAGATTAATAATATCGTATCGTATAAATAAAAGCTAAAACAAAGTCACCTCCACAAAATTTTTATTATACCATAAATAATACAAATCTTTGTCTTGGGGGGGAAGGCAGATGCTAAAGAATGGGCAGAGCAAGGGACGAATAGCGACAGACAGACAAAAGGCATCTGAGTTTATCAATCTTCAATCAATCTTCAAACTCAGCAGTTTCTGACTTTGTGATGGATATCGAAGCCTGGTACCTAAGAGACCTCAGAGAACATTATAGATAAAAAGATCCTTAGAGATTAACATCACCTCACTTGACCTTCCCATTCTGACCTGGACCAGTCCCGGATCTCAATTACCTCTACTCAAGTCAGCTTGGCTTCTTTTCAATTACTTATCACTTCCTTATCTTCCTAACTACTCAGTTTAACTTTTTCATGCACTTATAAATCTCATACTTTTTTTAAAAATTTGTCTTGTCCAACCATCTTTGTTCCCGGAATAGCCAAGGGCTGCTTCCCACATTTCTGTTACAGGCTGTAGCACTGTAACTAGAATCAGTGCTCCCTCTCCAGTGCCTGACCAGTCTGGCCCTGTCTCCCATCCCTCCTCAGCCTGACCGTCTTAGCCATGCCCATGAGCATGTTGCGAAACCTTCAAGTACTGCATAGGTGCTGGCCAGTTCCTCCTATGATGGTTGTTACTAACATACACTCCAAACCCACCCTTTTTGACTGCTGTATGAAATCAGATCTGAGGCCTTTAAATATTTTTCATTTGCTAGCCAGAACTAAAGTTTTTTAGTGGATGCCAGAGAGACACTGACAGAGGAAAAATGGTTTTGCTTCCTAATTCCTGTTGCATTCACTTAGCAGCTTCCTACAGTATAATATGGATGGTGTCTCCAGTATCAGGCCCCAGAGTGCTAGTGGCTTCTCCAAGTGCTTCTCTAGCTTCTGCCTGGGTTCTAGTAATCTCAGAGTCCTGTACTTCAAGAAGCAGTCTATCCATTTGTGAATGACCAGATGTATACAAAAGTCTCTTAAACTGAACTGAACTCTGCCTACCTACCTATTCTGATTATTCTTAGGAGCAATTTCCTTGCTCTGAAGCAACACAGAATGACAACCTTCCTTCACAGGATACCGTCTAAGATATTTGAATATAATTATCTTGTTTTTCCTTTGCTTCCTTTTCACCAGATTAAAAATATGCAGCCCCTTTAATCATTTCCTATAATCATTCTCAGCATCTCAATCATCTTCTGCTATGCCTCCCCCTCACCTTGTGGGCAGTACTTTAAAAAGGACACTGATGGCTCGGCACCCACAGCACAGTGGTTACAGCACTAGCCACATACACCGAGGCTGGCAGATTCGAACCCAGCCCAGGCCAGCTAAAACAACAACGACAACTGCAACAACAACAACAAAAATAGCAGGGCATTGTGGCAGGTACCTGTAGTCCCAGCGACTTGGGAGGCTGAGGGAAGAAAATCGCTTAACCCCAAGAGTTTGAGGTTGCTGTGAGCTACGAGGCCACAGCACTCTACCTAGGGCGACAGCTTCAGACACTGTCTCAAAAAATAAATAAATAAATATACATTGTGAGACATGTAAAAGATAAAAATGAAAATCCATGTGTAAACCCAAGCCAAAATTATGTTTTGTTGTTGTTGCAGTTGTCATTGTTGTTTAGCAGGCCCGGGCTGGGCTCAAACCTGCCAGCGTTGGTGTATGTGGCCAGAGCCCTGCTCACTGAGTTATAGGTGCCAAGCCAAATTTTCTTTTTTTAGACCATATTTATAACAAGCTAGCCTATAAAATGCCACTAAACAGTTAACCAGTTTGATGAAAATATTTCAAATGGTATATAAAACCAGCACATTGTACCTCATGATTGCATTAATGTACACAGCTATGATTTAATAAAAATAAATAAATAAAAGTGGAGAGGTGGAAGCTCAAGGAGGTAAAATTAAAAAATGCCACTAGATTCATATATTAGATATTCAGGATACTTATAACTTTTACTATTGCTCATTTAGCGCAATTCCTCTAAAATAAATCCTTCCCTAAAACCGTATTTTCAGCATCTTTTCTCAGCTATATTTATTTTTTCTTTCTTACAGAGTGTCATTGCATAAACTTGAATTCTGGCCTCAAATTCTAATTGAACCATTATAATATATTTCTCTCCTTTCCTTAGCTGAGCGTGTTCAAGTGAGGCTATACTCTTTCCTATTAAGTTACAGCCTGGAGCGCAGCTTATAATGAACCCAATAAGGTGTCAAATGTTCCTATTCTATCCCAAATTAAAAATGCTAAAAGTTCAGTTTCCTTTTTATGTTTTTTAGGAAGAAGTAAAATTTTACTGTATTAAGAGTACTGCCTTTTGTAAATACCTATTGCTGAGGAACATTTATAAATGAGTCTCAATAGTGCCTTGGAAATGTAGCAAACTCCAAAACAATAGTCTCTTGCTTTTGAACAAGGGTACTAAGGCAGATACAGCTAGATTTTTGCTAAAATCCATTCTTCCTTTTTCCAAAGTAATCAAGTTTTAAATGGAATGTGGTTTCTACCCATGACTATGTATCTATCTTAGCCCTTTCGCAGCTAAATGAGGCCATGTGACATATTCAATTTAGTATTCAGTGGAACATGAGCACAAGTGACATATAACACTCCAGGCCTAGCCCGTAACACCTTACAAGACTAAAAACAAGTCTGCTTTTTTGACTTTGGAAGCCATGTATAGATGATAGGAGAACAGGTCAGCTTAGGTCCCTGAATGACTACGCAGAGCAGAGCTACTGTTTGACTTGCAGAGGTCACCTCAGAATCATTTCTTAGTACAGAAAAAAATGGCTTTAATAATATAGAGGTAAGGCTAGGCACAGTGGCTCATACCACTCTAGCTTATACCATCCTAGCACTCTGGAGGCCAAGACAAGCAAATTGCCTGAGTTTAGGAGTCCAAGACCAGCCTGAGTAAAAGGTTGCTATGAGCTATGACTCCATGGCAAAGAGGGTAATAAAGTGAGACTCTGTCTCAAAACAAAAACAAAAACAAAAAAGAATGCAAAAGTTAATTCTTGTTGGGTCTTTTGTTTCAGCAGCTAAAAAATAGAAAAATTGAAAATTCACTCAAAAAAGAAAGTCTGACAAAGAAAAAAGGAGGAAAAACATACACACACTTAAAGTTCTAATGCAGGGCTTAAACAAAAGACAAATCATACATGTGGTAAAATGATAATTCAAAAACAGAAATAAATCTACTGGGGGCTGGGCATGGTGGCTCACACCTGTAATCCTAGCACTCTGGGAGGCAAAGGTGGATGGACTGCCTGAGCTCACAGGTTCGAGACCAGCCTCAGACAGAATGAGACGTTGTCTCTAAAAAAAAATAGCCAGGCACTGTGGCAGGTGCCTGTAGTCCCAGCTACTTGGAAGGCTGAGGCAAAAGAATCACTTGAGCCCAAGAGTTTGAAGTTGCTGTGAGCTGTGATGCTACCGCACTCTATCAAGGGCAACAAAGTGAGACTCTGTCTCAAAAAAAACAGAAAGAAAAAGAAAAAAAGAAATAAAGCTATTGTAATAAACTCCTGAGCTAATGTACTGCCTCTTGAACAAGCTTTACCCAAGGCTTCCCCTTTTCACCCTGAGTGTCACCTCTCCCATAGGAATTACAACTCACCATGTGACTCTGATTCTTCCCAACTTCAGATAGCAATCCATTCCATTCCATCTTAGTCCCGCCTTCTGATGCTCTTCTCTCAAACTTGCAAGGAAGTATGGCCACAGGATTAGGTTTAAGCCTAACCACAGAAAACTACTGAAACCTCTACATATTTTTACATCTTTTTTTTTTTTTTGGACAGAGGCTTGCTCTGTCTCAAAGAGAATCTTGCCCCAGGTAGACTGCAGTGGCATCACTGTCATCATAGCTCACTGAAATCTCAAACTCCTCGGCTCAAGTGATCCTCCTGCCTCAGCCTCCTGAGTAACTGGGACTACAGGTACATGCCATTATAGCTGCCTAATTTTTCTGTTTTAGTAGAGATGGGGTCTCACTTTTGGTCAGGCTGTTCTTGAACTCCTGAGCTCGAGTAATCCTGCCTTGGTTTCCCAGAGTGCTAGGATTACAGGCATAAGCCATTACACTCAGCCTCTGCACATCTTCACATTCTTCTTGTTTTTCCATCTTACCTGTTCCTATTATCACAGCTCCTTGGACAATAACCATGGCTCTGTGACTAGTTCTTATTAATGTAGTTATTCACCTAATCCCACTATATATATATACTGAATTGCTAGATCTAAATTTGTCTTCTAGGAAAACATCTCTTAGTACTGCCAAAATCTTGGTATAGAATCTATAGACCTATGGGCCAAATAGTGCCTGCTATCATTTTTGAAAATAAAGGTTTTTTTTTGTTTTTTGTTTTTTTTTTTGAAACAGAGTCTCACTTGTCACCCTTGGTAGAGTGCTATGGCATCATAGCTCACAGCAACCTCAAACTCTTGGGCTTAAGTGATTCTCTTGACTCAGCCCCCCAAGTAGCTGGGACTACAGGTGCCTACCACAACGCCCAGCTATTTTTGTTGTTGTTGCAATTGTCATTGTTGTTTAACTGGTCCAGGCCGGGTTCAAACTCGCCAGCCTCGGTGCATGTGGCTGGTGCTGTAACCACTGTGCTATAGGCGCCAAGCCAAAAATAAAGTTTATTGGAACACAACCATACCTACTGATTTATGTATAGTCTATAGCTGCTTTTGGACTACAATGGTAGAGTTGAGTAGTTAGGATAGAAGGCATACAAGCTGTAACAGCTATTTGGATCTTTACAGGACAACGTCACCAACCCCTGGTATAGACCATTGTCATTTCTCATAAAGATAATGACAGGTATCTTTTTCTACCTCACTCATTTAGCACTCTCATAAGAAACATGAAGATACATATGCTCAAAGATATAAAAGATATGGTAACTACTCTTGAAGAGTTATGATGTATGTACATGAGGGAATGCAGGCATGCTGGTAAGACAGATACACACACAAGAGTATACAAGTACTAAATGAGTAGCAAAAATAATAAATAGTACATGTAGATAGAAGAAGGAAATATTTCCATCAAAGTAATCAGGAAAGGCTTTATTATTTTTTTTTTTTATAGACAGAGTCTCACTTTATTGCCCTTGGTAGACTGCTGTGGCATTACAGCTCACAGCAACCTCCAACTCCTGGATTTAAGCAATTCTCTTGCCTCAGCCTCCTGAGTAGCTGGGACTACAGGCGCCTGCCACAACGCCCGGCTATTTTTTTATCGCAGTTTGGCCGGGGCTGGGTTTGAACCCGCCACCCTCGGTGTATGGGGCCGGTGCCTCACTCACTGAGCCACAGGTGCTGCCCAGGAAAGGCTTTATTTATGGAAGCAGTGATGTCAAAGCTGGACTTTTGGCCAGAAAAAGAATGGGTGAGTAGCAGGTTGAGACAGCATGAGACAAACTGTTATAATCTGTAACATATTACATTGCATATCAGTTGTTTTATTTCAGGTTTAACTATGAGTGACCATGCTTGGAGATTCAGAAGTATTGCTTTCTGAAAGTCTCCAATAACATTCATCTCACAATGTCTCAGTGTCTCTATTCAAAAACTTGTGGTTGGGCTGGTCAGCCACTGGACAAGATAAGGCACAGGCAAAAATGCTATAACACAGAGACTCAAAACTACAATGGGACTCAAACAAAAGAGACATCTGCTTTTCTAATAGAAGGCGATTAAGGGTGAGTAAAATTACCTTAAGGTATCCAGGTATGGAGGTCCCTTCAACCTAGTTGTTCACCATCCTCTATGGTTGTATGCCTCTCCAACAGTGTTTTCCACCCTTTTTTATCTCACAGTAAATTCAAACCTATAGTTAAACTTGCATAGCACACTTAAATTATGTTGATCCAAAAAAAGAAAAAAATAACATATTTACTGTGCTTTGAACTTGTTTCAAAAATAATTAATGATCTTCAAAAATTTTCATGGCACACTGGTTGAAAATCACTGCTCCATAAAGTCCAACCTGGTTCATCCCTTCTACACACCTGCATTCAGCACATAGGAGGGAACAAAAGGATGAAGAGAGAAATCAGCTTCCTACTTAAAGATGTGAACTACAACTTGCACTTATCACATCCATATCATATGGATATCCAGAACTTAGTCATTCCATACCTGGCTGCAAAGAAGGCTAAAGAATGTAGTGTTTGGGAATGGTCCAACACATTAGTGCCACAGTGACAAGATTAGTTCTGCCCAAGGAAACAGGCTAGGAAGTGACAGAAAACCATGGATTTTTCAACCTAATCCATCACCAATATAATTTTTAATTACAATACAATTCTAATTTAATTAGAATACAATTTCCCAAATTGTATTCTGTAGACCACTATTGTGGGAGAAATTATTGGGAATGCTGCGGAGTAAAAGAGGTCTGTTATAAAACTCTTTCCTATTTTCAGATTGTTACAGTGCACATTAGCAGAATTAAGGTCCCAAAAGTTTGCAGTAAGGTAAACCATTTACTTGGTATGGATTAGCCAAGAGGTCTTCAAACTTGTAAGAACAAAGGATTTGTATTTTAGAACCATCTTCTAATATCCTAGGATATATGTTCTGCAGGATGACAGTTTGTGACACAGAATTTAAGAAACATAATTTCCAAAGGTTCTACTATGATGTCTAAAAGTCTAATGGAAGTCACACTTCATGGGAAATAAATACCTCTTGAGGCCCAATCAGGATGCTTACATGCACTCCCAACCCCTTTCAGACTTCACTCTCTGTGCTTATGCTTTTTCCTCTAATTCGAGATAAGTCTGCTTGACCCCTACCCTGCTCTCAGAGCTTAGTTGAAACTTCACCTCGTCTCATCTCTGTAATTTCTGATAATGTTCTTTCTCTGAATTTTTCTAGTATTGATTGTCTCTGATATTTATTTGACCTTCATGGGCCAAGTGACGAAAGAACATCTATCTCCTTTATGCATAGCTACCTTTTTATCCATATAACTTTTAAGGACCTTTGGACTTGACATGGGCCACCAGAACTCCTCCACTGAGATCTCACGACTTAGGCAAAAGGCAAAATCCATTTTGAGTGAAAGGGAAATACAGAGAATTATGACAGACGTGGACTTAACCATGAAAGATCAGAAGCATGAAAAGCCATATTTACCATTCACAGTAAGCCAAACTAATTAGGATAAAGGAAATAGAAGCCAAACCTTCATCTAAAACATTTTTAGAAATCAAGGCAGAACTAGGTCTTGGTCATGGCAGTGTAAACAGCAGCAAAGTCTCCACTTAACAGTTGAAACCTCCGCTATTATCCTATTTATCCATCTGTCCCCAAAGTCCAGAAATATTGTGACAATGGCCACAGTCTCTAATGGACGTCTAGATTTGTTTTTGTAAAATTTCCTATTAACACTCAAAGGCCTCAGATTCTAGGCTGCATAGTAAATGGATAAATGGTTACTACCATGTTGAGCTACCCATTTGAACAATGTATGTGAACATTCAACAGACAAACCTTGCTATGAAGGGCCTCCTTTAATGGGCCCCCAAACACTGGGAGACCAGTGGATGATAATCTTACTCGGTAACTTGGCATGCTAAAGAAGAACACACCCCACTTCTAGAATTATAATGGAGGTACTCTTACTGAAAAGATCTGCTTATTTTCTAATATCGAAAATTATATTCCTTTGAGGGAAGGTTATGTTCTAAGAGTCAGTTTTATATTTTGCCCAAGAGTTGTATTTTACAAAGAAACACTTTTTATAATTGATTTTTAAATTAATGTTCTAAATTATTTACATCTTAATAATTAAATTTTTAGTACTAACACTAATAATTTTTGGCAATCACAAAGTAGCACTTCATGAATTTAAAACAAATACGACCTAGTTTTCTGAGAATCCCATTTAGAAAAGTTCCTTGTCTGTAGGAAAACTACTGCTTTCCCCACATGTAAATAACCATCATAGGATGGCGCCTGTGGCTCAAAGGAATAGGGTGCCAGTCCCATATGCCGGAGGAGGTGGGTTCAAACCCAGCCCTGGCCAAAAACTACAAAAAAAAAAAAAATCATCATCATAATCAACACCATACTTTAAGAATAGCTAAGGAAATATAGGCTGTCCTTACAGGATTTATGTTTTTGTTAAACTATTTTATTAATTATGTCCTTTAAAAATCTTCATATGAAAGTATATTTTAAACAAAACAATTAACCAAAATAGGATTTAAGACCACAGTTTTTTTTCTTTTTTTTCTGTTTTTTTAGTTTTTTGTTTTGTTTCTGAGACAGAATCTCACTCTGTTGACCTGAGTAGAATGTCGTGGCATCATAGCTCACAGCAACATCAAACTCTTAGGCTTGAGCAATCCTCTTACCTCAGGCTCCAAAGTAGCTGGGACTTTAGGTGTACATCACTACACCCAGCTGGTTTTTCTATTTTTAGTAGACAAGGGTTTAGCTATTGCTCAGGCTGGTTTAGAACTCCTGAGCTCAAGCAATCCACACTTCTCTGCCTCTCAGAGTATTAGGATTATAAGTATGAGACACCATGGTCAGCCCCCACGTTTGGTTTTAATAGGATACACAACATGTACAAAGATCATTTTGGCTCGGTGCCTGTGGCTCAAGTGGCTAAGGCGCCAGCCACGTACACCTAAGGTGGCGGGTTCCAATCCCCAGCCCAGGCCTGCCAAACAACAATGATGGCTGCAACCAAAAAAAAAATGGCCGGGTATTATGGCGGAAGCCTGTGGTCCCAGCTATTGGGAGGCTGAGGCAGGAGACTCGCTTGAGCCCAGGAGTTGGCGGTTGCTGTGAGCTGTGATGCCATGGCACTCTTCCCAGGAGGACAGCTTGAGACTCCATCTCAAGAAAAAAAAAAGATCATTTTGGTTAACTTTTTAAAAAAATCTTCAATTACTCAATGTTCATATCATAAAAAGTGAATAAGAATGCTTCAGAGGTTTTCTCTCTAGATTGAGAAGAATAAATTGAAAAGGTAAGACCTGAAGAGAACACACCATTAAGGAACTCCATATATTAATAATATTTTGCTCTTTATCATCTATTCATTCCTTCATTCTATCCAAAAAGCATTCATGATGCATGCTGGTTTATTACACATTATCTGCTGTGCCTGGGCAGAAGTGATCAGAAGATGGAGAAGAAATAGATCTGACCACAAAGTGCTGAGAATCCAGGTGGGAAAACTATACAAGTATAACTAAACATAATGCATGGTAGAATCATACAAATACTGTTAAGTACTGTAGTACTGAGAAAGAAAGTATAATGAAGTCTATCCCTAGAGACTGGAAGAGACTTCATCAAAACTAGGGTGGGGAGCGGATACTGGAACTTAGCCTTGAAGGAAGAGTAGAATTTCTGGAGGATGAAGAAGGAGGGTAATGGGAGATAGAGACTACTCTCTACAGAATACCAAAAACACCAACAAAGGGGAGTGAAAATACATGACAAGCCACAAGAAAAGGTATTAATAGCCACACTGGAGTATGGGATGTGTAAGGTATGGAGCAGAAAGTAGAACTGTAGGGTTGAGACCAGAGCGCAGTTTAGGACCAACTGTAGTTTATGTCGTAAACTGTTTACCTGCCTACCTTGGTTTCAATAATAACATACCCACAAAAGGGTGTTTACAAGGTCGAAATAAACTATATTTTCTCCTGAAAAGTGAAAATTGGTTTATTACACATTATCTAAAACAAGCTCAAAGCAGAGTTACAGAAATGAGTTATCCTATTAAATGTCAAAACAAGTATTTTCTAGCAAAAGCTTAGAAAGTCAAACCTATCTGTTTGCAAAACATTTTCTAAAACAAATTTTCCAGGTTTATGGTCACACTGTCAGTTATAAAGCAGTTAATCATTAACATCTTTTAAAACCCTTGTTCAAATATCCCCCTCAGCCTAGGAAAACTCATATACCAAAAGCAAAATGTTTAACAAAGGAGAGAGCCCCACCACGAACACAAAGAAAATAAGGATTTGTCAAAAATAATAATTCCTTTTCCTTCCCCAACCCAGGTTCAGAGCATTTATTATTCACTGTTATACCAAAGAAGTTAAAGTAAGTTGTCTTCAGGTCCCAGAAGTGCGATTTAAGCAAAGCTTTCTTTTTTTTTTTTGAGACGGAGCCTCAAGCTATCCCCCTGGGTAGAGTGCCATGGCATCACAGCTCATAGCAACCTCCAACTCCTGGGCTCAAGCGAGTCTCCTGCCTCCGCCTCCCAAGTAGCTGGGACCACAG
>CAUYQV010117287.1:0-10999 GCA_963574575.1 Galagoides demidoff
GGATACTTTTTCTTCCATTCTTGAGATACTTTGCTAAGGAGGACATTTTCCAGCTCCATCCATGTAAACATGAAGGAGGCAAAGTCTCCATCTTTCTTTGTGGCTGTGTAATATTCCATGGTGTACATATACCACAATTTATTGATCCATTCATGGGTTGATGGGCACTTGCGCTTCTGATTTTCAAGTTTGAGAACGACAGTTAGGACATGCAGGCTGTTTGGACCACCACGGACATGGCTTCTTCAGGCTCCCTGGGTTTCCCTGAGGTTTCTAGTCTGGTCCCTCAAACCTATGAGGAGGGAAAGAGAGAAAATAAAATAACTCCTTATCCCAGCTACTCAATGTCAAGTGTTTACACTATGCCAGGGGTAATTCTAGGCATTATCTATAAATTAACTCATTTAATCCTAATGATAACCTTAGGGAGCCAATACTATTATCATCACCCTTCTATAGATGAGAAAACTGAGGCACAAAGTGATTGGCTAACCTGTCCAGGGCCACTTGGATTAATTTATGATGGCACTAGGGTCTGAACTAAAAGGCAGTTGGCTCTAATCTCACCTTGAGCACATGCCACACTTTGTGGAAAGTTGAGGGTCTGTTCCCTCCCACCCCCACCCCAGGTTCCATTTTTTTCACCTTGAGAACAGCACATCTCACCACTGACCTCCCTGTATCAGTCAACTCCGGCTGCTATAACAAAACACCACAGACCGAGTGGCTCAAACAATCAAATTTTATTTTCTCACGGTTCTGGAGGCTAGAAGTTCAAGAGCCAGGTGTGGCAGGGTTTGTTCTCTCTGAGGCCTCTCTCCTTGGCTTGCACACGGCCACCTTCTTGCTGCCTCTTCATATGGCCGTCCCTCTGTGCATGCATACCTCAGTGTCTCTTTGTGTGCCCTGATCTCCCCTCCTTATATGGACACCTGTCAGATTGGATTAGAGCTCACCTGTAATAGCCTCATTTTAACTCAGTGACCTTTTTAAAGGTCCTGGCTCCCAATGCAGCCACATTCTGGGGTACTGGGAATTAGGGCTTCAACACACAAGTTTGGAGGGGACACAATTCAGCCCATAACACTCCCAGTCCCCCATCATTTGTGCCTTTGACTGACAGTAACTACTTCCTGTCTTCCTGCCCTGAGGACTCTCTTATCCCCGTCAAACTAAATAAACTGTTCTCTGTATTTCTTCCTGAGTCATATGGCTGTATCTCCAGGGACAACAGCCATGATGCAAAGGGTCAGCCTCACTATTTGTGCTTCAAATGTATGCCTTTAATTTGGCAAAAGCCACCAGGTGCACCTAGGCAGTGAGCGATCTGCACCACATTTGGAAAAACAGGATTTTTAGCTTTTTCTACAGTGAAGTTGAAAACAACAATGTTTCTTAGAATATTATTGGTGGACCCTTGTGTCAGAATAACCAGGGCTGCTGCTGAACATCAGAATGACCTATAGGAGGAGACGCCCCAGGGGCTGAACCTTGGACTATGCATATGTAACAATCCCCTCTCTGCCCCCTCCCTATATCTGGTGATTCTTAGATGCGCAGAGGTGCTAGCCTGTATGCCTGTGGTGTTAGATACAGTTGGGTTATGCTTCAGTTCTTCTGTTAGCAGGTGTGTGACCTTGGAACAGGTTAGCCTCCCTAAAATTATGTCTGAATTTGCAAAGTAGAGTTAATTTAGTAAATTAATGGAATTAATCTAGCACCCTCCTCGGGTTGCTGTCAGGATTAAATTAGATCATAGACATTAAGTACTTTCCCACCTGCTTGTGGTGGAAGGGAGGGAGTTCAATCCCTGGAAGCATTAGTTCTGCCACCAAGGAAGCATTTCTTCTACTGAGCAAAGACTTCTTTTGCATCCCAAGACCCCCACGGTAACAACCAGTCTACGTACAGATGGAAAAGCCCATATAGAAGTTGATAAACAGGACCTGGGGGTGGTGGGAGGATGGGAAACCTGACCAAGTTATAAGGAATTGGCACAAAACAAAAAAATCTCAGAGGCTATCAGTTGGCTTGCACCAGCTGGGATACAAAAGCCAGGCCTGGTTTCTGTCTTACTGTGTAAATTGTACACTGTCAAAACATAGATGTCCTGGGTGATTGCGGCAGAGATGTCTCGTGACTACCAGGCTAATGGGACTTTCTCTTGTACTAGAATCACTAACCTGCAATTTTTCTTTCTTTGTGCTCTCTGAATCCCCTGAAGACCTGTGGGCATCACAGTGGGTTGGACGCACATTTGAAATGACATGTTTTTGGATCTTCTTGCATTTTGTCCTTTGTAGAGGAGCTGAAGGCCCCCCTGGAGGAGTATGTCCACAAACGCTACCCCGGGCTGGTGAAGGTGGTGCGAAATCAAAAGAGAGAGGGCCTGATCCGCGCTCGCATTGAGGGCTGGAAGGCGGCTACCGGCCAGGTCACTGGCTTCTTTGATGCCCACGTGGAATTCACTGCTGGCTGGTAGGTCATGAGCTGGAACTTAGGGACACTCAGAACTTGCACTGTGGTTGGGAGGGGCTGAAATCTGGGAGGTGGGATGGTTTACCTATTTCCTCTGGGGCCACTGGAAAAATGGAGATAGACTGATTCAAGAAGAAAGTAAGACTATTGTTTGGGATAAAACTGGAAGAAATTTGTCTTTATTTTGTTCACTTTGCCATCACTATTGCCATTATCGTCATCATCAAAATTTCTAGTTGTGTGTGTTAATTAGACAGAACTCAAGATAATCCTTGCAAAGAGGGCAAGACAGCCCTATTTTTATTGTTCCCTGCTCCCACTTTGCTGTTCTCTTTTCTGGAGAGGATGGTTAACTGTTATTGTGAGAAAAGAGATGTATTTATAATTCTAACTACTTGGGCAAAGCTTCCTAGAATTTGTAGGGTTATCTTTCACATCACTCAGAGGAAAAGGTAGTTTATTCCCTGCAAATGTGGCCCTGATGTTTTCCAGGTGAAAAGAATAGCGTGAGAGAAATTGGTGGGTCTATAGGGAGGAGATTTTGAATGCATGAAAAGTGAAGCATCAAAAATGCCCATATCATTCAATGAGCATGTTAAAATTGGAACAGGAGTGTATAGTTTAAAATCATGGTCAGATGGTTATTGCTAACTAACCAAGGACAAATCAAGTTGGAGGTGAAAGGACTTGTGCTCTGCGTTGCTTAATTACTAAGAAACAGAGTCTTAGATTTCACAAAAAGTGTTTATTTATTTACATTCAGTGATACCATCTTGAACGAGTGTTATTCACAGATCAGAAGAACTGATATTCCATTACTAATTATCCATGCAAATGTCTATCTTTGTTCATTCCCAGCAACCTTCACAATCCTTTTAATGACCGAGGGAAAGAATGGTTATGCATGTGACCACACAAAACCTGGGGCCACGGTTAACACTAGCTCTTTGCTGGGCTGGGATCTGTTGCCATTTCAGACACCAGTTTTCTCTCTGGGGTCTTTTCCTGCCATCAGATCCTGGTGACTCCCAGCTGTGTGTCTTCCGTCCTGACCTCTGCCCTGAGCTTCAGAGTGGTTTATCTCTGGTAATAATCTCTCTCACAAAGTGTGGAGCCCAGACTGGCAGCTTCTGCAGCATCTGGAAACTTGTCAGAAATGCAAATTATTGGGCTCTCTCTAGCCCCCTAAAATCAGAAGTTCCAGGGTAGAGTCTAGCGATCTGTTTAAACCAGCCCCTGGGTGGCTCTCCAGCTTGGGGACCATGGGGTTAGAGGCCTTTGAACAGATGCCCTTGACTGTTCTGTTGCAGCCTCGGGGTGGCATATCCGTCTTTCCCGCTGCATCATTGCCTCCTCCCTTCTTCTGAACTGGTGGCTCCACCCCTGTCTCTGTCACTTGATTCTTCCCTTGCCTCCAGCGCCAGCCAGTTTTACCTGCTATTCCTCACACCTCCCTCTTGCTCTCTGCTGTGACTGCTGCCTCCCAGTCAGTCCTGCTTTGTCAGACGGAAGCTGCCTGAATTCATTCTTTCCATGAGTATGCGGCTATGCTGTCCCTGATGCCACGCGTGGCCTGCCTAGTACTGAGTAGCTTCTCAGGGCTTTACGTGGTAGAGCGGGGACAGTCCTGGGCAAACTGGGACAGTTGGTCACTCTCCTGAGGTTCAAAATCTACCTGCAACTCTGCAGTCTAATTCTGGTTTGTCTGGTCCAATCTACCTTGCCTAGAATTGTTTTTTTCTTTTTTTTTTTCCTTAAGACAGAGTCTCCATTTGTCACCCTGGGTAGAGTGCTGCCACGGCATCATCACAGCTCACTGCAACCTCAAATTTGTGGGCTCACGAGGTCCTCTTGCCTCAGCCTCCGAAGTGGTTGGGACTACAGGTGCCTGCCGCCATACCTGGCTATTTTTTCTATTTTTAATAGAGATTGGGTCTTGCTCTTGCTCAGGCTGGTCTTGAACTCCTAAGCCCAACCAGTCTACCTGTGTTGGCCTCCCAGAGTGTTGGGATTACAGCTGTGAGCCCCGTGACTCCATTCTTCATCATTCAGACCCATTTTCTACACCAGGGTGGCATGTGGCCCTCTCTGAAACCTTTTGTAGTTCTTCATCACAGGGTAGATCATGTTTTTCAACTTGTCCTGGCTCAGACTACGGTCATAATCTCCAATTGTGGTGACTTATGACAGTGAAGATTTGGGCACGGCGGCAGTGGTTTTTGTCCTGTGGTATATCAGGAGTGTTTGTCTGTCTGTGGCTTTGGCTGACTGATCATCTATGTTCTGGGAGCCATGGAGTACTCCTGCCTTGGCCATATCCTTTTTGTGGCTCAAGGGAAAAGAACAATGACTGAATCGCATAATGGTTGTGACAGTTTCTGCTCAGATGCAGCATTTTCACTTCTGTTTACATCCTTGGCAAAGCAATTCACAGTTCCAAGCCAAATGTTAATTGGAGGTTTGGGGAGGAGTACAGTCCCACAGGGAGGAATTGCAGACACTGTGGTAATAGGCAGGACGTCCCCGGGGAGGGGAGCAAATAATTGCAACCCGTCATGTCATACTTTGTCTAATAGACAATAGGATCAGAGTCCTGGGCTGCAGAAGTATTATTGGAACCAGAGCCTCAGCCCCCATGCTCAGTGACTGTCCCTCCTCAGTGATGGGCCGACCTGAGCTTCCATACTTACAGCCCCAGGCCTACGTGGGGGGGGAAGTGTGGCTCTTCAAGGAGGCAGTGGGGCTTCGGGGTTAGGTTAGGCCTAGAATTAAACCATCTAGGTTAGAAACCTGGAGCCAGCTACCTCATAACCTCCCTGGCCCGTTTCCTCATTGTAAAATGATGATTCTAGGACCTACCTCATAGGAATGTTGTAGGGGTTGCGTTAGTCAGCACATGTAAAATATTTAGCATAGTACCTAGCACTTAGTAAGTGCTCGATTAAAATCAGCTGTCATTAGCTGATAGGGAAAGGTAATGTGTTCAGAGATGAGCAAAGGCAGCGTGCAGTCAGGGTGACTTAATAGGTATTGGAAGTGGTCCACGGTGGGGAAGAGGAAAAAACCTTCCTACTGGGGGAAATTAGGGAAGCCTTCTTGGAAGAGGTGGCTCTTGATCTAAGCCTCCTTACGTGGGCTTAGGTCAGGCTTCTGCCAGCGGCAGAGGACATCCCCAGAGGAGGACAGCATAAGTGAAGACTTGCCAGGGACAAAGCTCTGGAGCACGTTTACAAGTCTTGAAAAGTCAGTCCCATTTGGCTGCGGCCTGTATGATGTGTGCAAAACCATCTGAGGCAGGTAATGGCCCAGGGTATATTTTATTGCTCGTTTTAAATAGAAAGATGAGATGAGCCAACAGGTAATTCAATAGCTGCAAATGAAAAGAGATGGGTTGTCGGCTATGTGTTCTCATTATTCTTCCAAATAATGCAAAGGAATGGGGTTTTCACTTGACTCCTTTCCAAAGCCTGAACCTTCTTCTAAGCTGAGAGATGAATGCCCTAGCTTATGAGAGCCATCTTTTTCTTCTCAAATGCGGGAAATGATCCCTTCCTCTGTCTGCCTTGGAGACGCACGGTGGCAGAGGTATCTACCATCTGCTTTCTCCTAAGCCTTGCTGGCTACACCTTGAACTTGGAGCCAGATCTCTGACAAATGCCTGCTGCAGGCCTGGGGCGGGGAGGCTAGCCAGGAGGCAGATTCTGCCTGCCTTTGCATTTAATTAGTTCCCGGCCTTCTATAACTAAGCAATTCCATTAGATCCCTTTTAGGAAATCAATTAAATAATCAATTAAAACAACTGAAAGTCACGCACACAAAGAAGCCAGCGAAATGCTTATTAAAACCAGGCCATCTAGGGCAGAAGTGACCTATTTCGGAAAAGGAAATTTAGTGCCAGCAGAAAAAACAAAGGGTAGCAGTCCATGCCCTGGGGGGAAACTTATGACACTGTGTAAAAAAACCGAGGTGCCATGCAAATCCCACAGAGCCCTGCGCTAGCAATATAAAAAAAGCGAGGCTTGGCGCTTTCTCAGGGAGGGGACCCTGTGTTCGGAATTCTCGCCCCAGGCTTCTGCTGAGCAGGCATCACTGTAGTGATTTGGACAGGGGCAGAGCACACGCTGTTTCACACACTTCACAGCCCCACCCAAGAAGCTGCGTAACCCAGCCTGGGCAGGTCACCAGGTTGCAGGGGGCCTCAGACCTTATCTCCATTGCAGCCTGCCCTGCACCCAACCTTCTAGCTAAGTCACTGCTGTTCACTTCCTGCAATCTGGGGGTCTGTGCCAGCCTTGGGAGGTGAGCCTCGGGAAAGACGTTTTATTTCTACTTCTCTGTGTTTCAGGGCTGAGCCGGTTCTCTCCCGCATCCAGGAAAACCGGAAGCGAGTGATCCTCCCCTCCATCGACAACATCAAACAGGACAACTTCGAGGTGCAGCGCTATGAGAACTCGGCCCACGGGTACAGCTGGGAGCTGTGGTGCATGTACATCAGCCCTCCAAAAGACTGGTGGGATGCCGGAGACCCTTCTCTCCCCATCAGGTCTGTGGCAGGCGAGCTCTGGTGGCCAGTGAGCACCCAAGTGTTCAGGGGTATATAGAACACCCTGGGAGAGGCCAGGAGCGACTACCCTGGGCAGAGTGGCAGTGGGCAGAAGGCTCCTCTGGGGTGTCTCAGGATCACAGCTTTCTTGCAGAGCAAGGAGGTTGCGTTTTGTCCCTTTCGCAAAGCTAAATTGTTCAAGTGCAGCTTTTGTACAGTGATACTGAGAGTTTCTCTCTATTCTTCCTTATATATGATGAACTGTGTTCAAGAGCTGCAAAGTATGAAGTTTGAAACGTATTATTTCCTGGGACTGTTTCACACTTGAAGCAGTGTTTCCCATCCTTTTTCATGAGAAAAGATTTTGTAGGGAAAGGACAGTAGTGGTGTGGCATCATGGGAACTGGAGGGCCTTTGGGAAACCCTAGGAGTCTCTTGTCCTAGGTTACCCCCAGTTCCCCCATGGGGCACACAGATCAATATCTCTTGGCATACCAGTTGGGAAGCTCAAATACATGGAAGGCTGAATGGCCTGGGTATGTGGCTCATGCCTATAATCCTAGTACTTTGGTAGGCTGAGGCAGGAGGATCACTTGAGGCCAGGAGCTCCAGACCAGCCTGGGCAACATAGCAAGATCCCATCTGTAAAAAAAAGAAAAAGAAAAGAAAGGAAAAAAAACCCAAAATGAGCCAGATGTGGTGAAGCACACCTGTACTCCCAGCTACTCAGGAGGCTAAGGGGGGAGAATTGCTTGAGCCCAAGAGTTCTACTGCAGTCCAGCCTGGGTAATAGGGCAAGACTCTATTTTAATAGGAAAAAAAAGAAGTTTAATGAAGTAGATTGATTTTGATGCCATAATAGTTTCCTATAACTGCTATCACAAATTGCCATAAACATGATGACTTAAAACAGCACGAATCTATTCTGTTATGATTCTAGAGGTCAGATGTCTTGAATTAGCCTTAGGCGGCTCAAATCGAGGTGTCAGGAGGCTGAGTCCTTCTGGAGACTCTAGTGGAGAAGCCATTTCCTTACCTGTCCAGCTTCCGGAGGCTGCCCCTTTGGCTCCTGGCTGTATCACCTCTCCCTTTCTCTTCTGTTCCCTCTGCCACTTGACCTTCTTCCTCCTGAGAATGCCTCTTTCTTACAGATGCTCTTGTGATTACACGTGGGGTCCACATGAACAATACAGGATAGTCTCCCCATCTCAAGACCCTCCTCCACTTACTCACATCTGCAGGGTCCCTTTCCCCATGTAAGGTAACATCCACAGGTTCTGGGGATTAGGATGTGGACTTTTTTTTGGGGGGGGGAGGGCATTATGCAACCTACTTCTAATGCCTTGGTTGTCAACCAAGACTCTCCCCAAGTTGTAGTTCAGTACTCTCTGCGAATTCTACTAGAGGGCCAGACTGACTCTTAAAATCATGGTTGTGTCTTAATCCGAAGAGATAGGAGCAGCCTGCCTAGCTGGGCTAGTTTTCAGGGTACATTTGTTGATATTAAGGGGGATTGGAAGACAGAATCGTGGAGTAGGAGTAAGGCCTCTACAGACAGCCATGAAGCTCATTCTCATTTTACACATTTGTGATAAACAAGAGTAAGATTTTTGTGCTGTTCTCTTATTTTCCTGCTCAAACTGAAAGCAGAAAAATTGCATTTAAGTAGAGCCACCCATGGGCACATTTGTACAACAGGGAAGGCCATCTTTGGGGCCCATACCTGCCTCGGCCAAAGCCGACTCATGGCTCAGTTCCCACCAGTGGGGATTCAGTGCAGTTCTGGTCACGTGATGCTGCAGGGCCTGCTCTCCAACATCTGCAAGTAATAGTGTAGACTCATCAGGAAGGTGATACCTGAGAAGCAGTGTCACCTTCAGGGATATTTAAACTTTAATGGTAAGTACTTGAAGACACATTGACCTTCAGATCTTAAAGGGATGAAATTCAAATCATGGGCTGACAGACAGTGAGTTTTCTGTTTTGGCCAAAGAAAGGATACTTCCTCCCAAGCGTCCTCCCTGACACATGGGAAGCTGGCTTCCAGCCACAAGAGAAAACAGAGCGTGACTGTAAGTGTTGGCAACAGAGGGAAAGAAGTGGTAATGGTGCCGTGCTTTGGGGATGGCCAGCAAACATCTGTAATGGCCATCTGTGCACATGTGAGTCAGGAAGTGAAAAGTTAGCTTGTATTCCGTGAGTTACGGTAACATTGACAGATGATTAATATGCACTTTAAAAAGACTCTAGAAAATAGAGTCGTGATCATGAGTCATTAATATTACATGCATCTCTGATGTACAAAATGGAATCAAATGCCAGTGATATCTTTTTAATGTATCTTAATTTAGGAAATGCTTAATCTGTTAACAGTTGATGGGGATATTTAATTGAAGGAAAGAATTTTTATGGTCCTCCTGAAATTATTAAACAGATACAATATGGTTTCCTAAATATTAAGACATGGCAGTTTCTCCTTGCCATGATACCAAAATTTTAATAGTTGTGATTTTACTCTGATAAAAGATAAGATGAGAACTTTTCATAATCCAAATAGCATTAGATTAGATGAGGCTTTAGATACTCAGATTTCCCAGTAGACAACATAATGTAGGTTTTGCATTAAGGGAATTTATGTCCTTTCTGTTTTAGTTCTTTCCCTGTTTTTTCCTATATATCTTTTTTTCTCCTGCCTGGTGAATAGCTATTTTCTAAGGTTTTCTGTTTATCCTCTGGTCTTCGTCAGCTGCACCAGAGTTTAGGGTGTAGAGAATGGGCAGGTGCCATTAAAGAGGGCAAGGGCCAAGTGCAAGAGTCGGACTGAAGGGGCTGAAGAGTACATGTCCCACAGAGGGAACCAATTACTGCCAACCCTTGTGATGGTGTTGGGGGCGGGACACAGGGGCAGCATGGTCAAGTCCTCAGATGTTTAAGAGAAGCCATAAATTCAGATCCTTTATGAGATCTATTGGCAATACAGCCCTCTTCTTCAAAACTGTAGGGATCTAACTGCATATTTCTACACTGTATTTGACCATATGGCCCCCAGAATTTGAATTAGCTCCCCACTTGCTCCCCTCCCTTGGATACTCCCAGGGTAGCCATCATCTATGCTTCTCACACCAGGAGTTGTGGGCCCCCGTGGTACATGGTTGTCATTGTGGGGCTTGGGCATTTGGGGAGAGCATCACTAAAATGGAAGCATCACTCAAAAACATGGCCAGGCTTCCTGGAGCTTGAGCTAATCCTGTAGAGATTCCTCTCCCATCTTCATACGGTTGTGTGCCCACAGCTCTCTCTGCTGAGCCCTCTCTGTGTAAGAGCTTGAGAAGTACCGGCCTAGCCCTTATGTAGAAACAGTTCCCAAATCTATGTCTTAAGCTCTGATTATTCTCCAGAGTGACTTCATTTCTCTTGTCACATCCACAAGTCATCACTAGACCAGTGGATTTAAAACTTTTCTTGAGTCAAGGACCTCTCTGATAATTTGATGAAAGTTATAAATCATATTCCCCTGAACATATATAAGTGGATATAACTTTGCATGTAATTTCATGAGGGTTATATATGCCTTGAAACCAATCTGCTAAGGAGCCTTAGGCCTTATGTCATGGACCACAGCTAGATATTTCAACTTAGCTCTGCTAGTGGGAGAGCTTTTCTTTTTTTTCTTTCTTTTTTTTAGACGGAGCCTCAAGCTATCCCCCTGGGTAGAGTGCCATGGCATCACAGCTCACAGCAGCCTCCAACTCCTGGGCTCAAGTGAGTCTCCTGCCTCAGCCTCCCAAGTAGCTAGGACCACAGGCACCTGCCACAATGCCCGGCCATTTTTTGGTTGCAGCCATCATTGTTGTTTGGCTGGCCTGGGCTGGGGATTCGAACCCGCCACCTTAGGTGTTATGTGGCTGACGCTTTAGCCGCTTGAGCCACAGGCGCCGAGCTGGGAGAGCTTTTCTTAACCTTTCCTATCACATATTA
>CAUYQV010117288.1:0-12612 GCA_963574575.1 Galagoides demidoff
CCCTGGGTAGAGTGCCATGGCATCACAGCTCATAGCAACCTCCAACTCCTGGGCTCAAGCGAGTCTCCTGCCTCTGCCTCCCAAGTAGCTGGGACCACAGGCGCCCGCCACAACGCCCAGCCATTTTTTGGTTGCAGCCATTGTTGTTTGGCGGGCCCAGGCTGGGGATTCGAACCCGCCACCTTAGGTGTACGTGGCTGGCGCCTTAGCCGATTGAGCCACAGGCGCTGAGCCAAACCATTGCATCTTTAGAATTGCTGTCCAGATGTTGCTCATCTTTGAGCCTCATTTCCCCAAATGCAAATGGAGCTCAACTGTTTAATGGTGATCACTGGATCTGAGATTTGAACCCACGTGCCCTGGTTCCAGATCGGCTGGTGTCTATATGCAGGGCTCACTATCCACCCATCTGAGCCATTCTGGCATCTTTTCTTTATTTACGGGCTCTCCCTGATCCTGCCACGATGCTACCTTGCCCACTGCTAGACCGGAAGAAGCTTGCTAGGGGTGGCGCCTGTGGGAACTTGCCATTGGGACCCCACCTCGAGAGTCAAGGTGTGTGAATGTGTTCCTGAGAGTTGATGACCCATGTCTTAAGTGAGGGTAGGGCACAGGCCTGAAGTGGAAGCAGGCTGTGCCAGGTGGAGGCAGCTCAACGCTTCCTCCTTCCTGTACTACATGCATAGCTCAGCCTTTACCATCCTGGCCTGAGTGTGGGAGACCTCCTGCACTTCTCCCCAAGTACATGTGCATGTGGGGACCCAGAAGGCTGGAGCTCCTAGGCTGACTGCAGGAGTGGGAGGAATCTGCTTCTTTGTAGGGGACAGAGAGCAGAAGGCTAGATGCAGTGGCCCTGGGGTGTCCTTACTGCCTGTTCCTAGCCTGGGCCTGCTAAACAACAATGACAACTGCAACAAAAAAATTGCTGGATGTTGTGGCGAGTGCCTGTAGTCCCAGCTTCTTGGGAGGCTGAGGCAAGAGAATTGCTTAAGCCCAAAAATTTGAGGTCGCTGTGAGCTGTGATGCCATGGCACTCTACCGAGGGCAACATAATAAAACTGTCAAAAAAAAAAAATCTGGTTCAGCGCCTGTGGCTCAAGTGGCTAAGGCGCCAGCCACGTACACCCAAGGTGGCAGGTTCAAATCTAGCCCGGGTCTGTCAAACAACAATGACGGCTATAACCAAAAAAATAGCTGGGCGTTGTGGCGGGCACCTGTGGTCCCAGCTACTTGGGAGGCTGAGGCAGGAGACTCACTTGAGTCCAGGAGTTGGAGGTTGCTGTGAGCTGTGATGCCACAGCACTCTACCCAGGGGGACAGCTTGAGGCTTTGTCTCAAAAAAAAATCTGCAAACACTCCAAGCCCTGTAGTTACCTGGGCAGGCCTGGCATCATTTCAGCCCGTCTTTGCTGTCTGGATTCAGTCGCCACCATATCCTTCACCTCATTTATGAATTCAGTTGGTGTTTTTAAGCACTTACTGTGGCAGGCACTGTGCTTGGCCCTGAAGATATAAAGATGAATTATTTTTCTCAGGGTGCTCGTACTCTACTAACAGAGAAATATGAGAATGAAAGAGAAAATAGCTGTTTCATGCTCCCTTCTTCCCAGAAGCTTGTTCAGGCTTGTCTATGTACCCCCCTGAATCCCTAACCCATCTCCAGCCTGGTCTAGATGGGTCGCAATCTTCCATCTGAGTCTCTCCCCTACCCTCTCCTGGGAGTTTTTCTCCAGAGTTGGGAGTGAGGAATAGTTATAGATCAGCATGAATAGAAAGAAATATAACATGAAACACTAAAGTGAGTTGCATGGGCAATTTAAATTGTTTTAATAGCCACAAGAAAAAAGTAAAAAGAACAGGTAAAATTAATTTAATACAATTAAATTATTGTTATTTTTAGACAGTGTGTCACTCTGTCACCTGGGCTAAAGTGCAATGATATTAGTTCACTGTGACTTCAAATTCCTGGGCTCAAGCAATCTTCCTGACTCAGCCTCCCAAGTAGCTGGGTGGGACTATAGGCATTGTGCACCATCACACCCAACTAATTTTTAAATTTGTTGTGAAGATGAGATCTTCCTATGTTGTTCAGACTGGTCTCAAACTCCTGGCCCTAAGTAATCTTACCACTTTGACCTCCCAAAGTACTAGGATTATAAGCATGAGCCACTGCATTTTAAAATTTGCCAGTTTTAATAACATATTTTATCTAACCCAATATACCTAAAATACTATCGCTTCAACATGTAATCAACATAAAAAATTACAAATAAGATTTCTGCATTTGCTTTCCATACTACCTTTGAAACCCAGTGTGTGTTTCACATTATAGCACAAGTCAATTTGGGTAGCCCAATACTGAGTGCTAGTGGCTACCATACTGGACAGCACAGAGCTACATTATCAATCCTGGGATTTGGACTGCTTTACTTAGTTCTAGAGCTGGAGACTCAATTCCATTACCCCCCAAATGGGTTCCATCTCCCTGAGAGACTTTGCCTGGCAGAAGGAGGTGTTGTAGCCTCTGTTCCTGCCTAGAACCCCAGCTTGGGGCACCAGGCAAAAAAAAATACCCACGCCCAAAGAGTCTGGCTACGCCATACCCTCTCTCTGCTGCAGCTGGCATTCTGACTGCCTTCCTATCCATTCTTTCAATTGCATCTGCCAAATGCTTCCCTTCAAAATGCTTAAGCTACAAAATTCAGTGAACAAAGAAGGCAGTGTTTAACATAGAGAAAAGACCTGTATTTCTTTCTTCCTTTTTTTTTTGTTTTGAGACAGAGTCTCACTATGTTGCCCTTGGTAGAGTGCAGTGGTGTCACAGCTCACAGCAACCTCCAGCTCTTGGGCTTAGGTGATTCTCTTGCCTCGGCCTCCTGAGTAGCTAGGACTACAGGCGCCCGCCACAACACTCAGCTATTTTTTGTTGCAGTTTGGCCAGGGCTGGTTTTGAACCCACCACTCTTGGTATAGGGGGCCGGCGCCCTACTCACTGAGTCATAGGCGCTGCCCAAGAAAAGACCTGTATTTCAACCATGGCTTTCTCTGGGTTGTGGAGCTAAGAACTATTTTCATCTTTTTGCTTTTTTCCATTTTCTTTATACTTTTTAATATTATGAGCATGCATTAATTACTTATATAATTGGAAAATACATTTTAAAAGATCCTACATGGTCTTCAAAGGGCTCCATCTGCATCACTTTCCTCTGCATCACTTCCTCTGCTGAGGTTCTTCCTACACAACCTGCTGGCGCTGAGTTTAACGTGGCCTGTGCTATCCTCTCCCCAGCATCTTGAGGGTGGGGTCTGCATGTGACATTACTGTGGGGCCTGGCACGGTGTCAGCCACACAGTAGGGGTTCTCTACACATTGTGGATGGGAGAGGAGGCTGGAACACCTCAGGGCTGTGCAGAGTTCTGCTGTTCCTTCTTCTTGGTGACTCTGCCAAGGGACTTCCTTCCCCTACTTCCATCCTCCAATATCTAAAATCACAAAACCCTCAAGCCAGGGGACCCACTTGAGAGGTCACACTGTCCAGTCCCAACACTCTCCCTCCTCCCTCTCCTCTCCCAGCCTCAGGGAGTTTATCGGCTTGGACAGGACCCAGTGTCCAACCTGAGTAGGTGGTGGGCATGATCAAGGTTCCCCAGGGACACAGATCCAGGCCAGCTTGCCCTCAATTCTGAATTCACATCCTGCTACGGAAGTATAGCCTGTTCCCCTTACTTTCTTTTCTGGACCCCTACAGTCCTTCCAGGCCCCCTAAGGCAACAGAGCCCTTGGCCCAGTCCACAGGTTGGGTGAGTGAGCAGCTTAGGAGCCCATGAATGGCTGTCAGGGCTGGGCTGTGGCCTTTTTTGGGAACAGGACCATGGACCGGCTCACGCTCTGGCCTCTTTCCAGAAAAAGCCTGCAAATCTATCTCACCCCAGAGATTGCCAGCTGGTCTTTTTGAAAATGTAGGTGATCAAACACCTGCAACAGGCTCTGAGACATCCCCAGATCTCACTGTCACAAGCGTGGCAGAGAACAGGCTTCACAGCCTTGACTACACAGAAACTGCTGAAATATTTACGAGGCTTCTAGCTTGTGAAATACAGCCTTCTGCTCAGGAGAGAGGGAAGGGATGTGGCACTTGTTAAGTACCAGTTACGTGTCTCACTGTGCAGGGAGCTTCCTGGCTCAGTGAAGGAATTGCCATTAACTGCATTTAGCTGGCTGGGACACTGAGGCCCTGAGATGGACTGCATGGTGGCTGCGTGGGGTCTGACTGCAGGGACTGGGAGGCTAGCCCATCATCAGCCAGGCATAGGAGACCTCGGA
Organism: Galagoides demidoff; assembly: GCA_963574575.1. Classification (NCBI taxonomy): domain Eukaryota; kingdom Metazoa; phylum Chordata; class Mammalia; order Primates; family Galagidae; genus Galagoides; species Galagoides demidoff. Next base: position 4,325 of record CAUYQV010117288.1, read on the forward strand.
CAAGTACCTTAACCTCTCTAAATCTCCATTTCCTTGTCTGTAAAATGGCAATTTTAAGAGGACCTACCACTGTTGTGAGGACTAGACAAAAGAATCCTTGTTGCACACTTAGCACAGTGCCTAGCTTATGTTAAGTGCTCAATATTATCATTATTGGCCCAGTCACATCACACAGCTGGAAAGTGAAGGGGCTTGAGATGGAACCAAGGTCACTCACTACCAAGGGCAACCATCCAGGAACTCACTGGAGCCTCCTCTGTCTACCTTATGGCCAGTCACCCAGTTGCCCACCCTAGAAACCTCTCCCTCTCTCTCATCTTCACCAAATCCTGGTATTCTCCCCTGAATAAATAACTCTTGAATTTCCTCTGCCTTCACTGTCTAGCTCAGGCCCTTGCTCACCATCACCTCCTCTTATGGCAGCAATGGTTTCCTCTGTCTTATCTCTGTACTGCAGCCAGAGGGGCCTTTTAATTAATTAATTAACCTAGAGACAGAGTCTCATTCTGTTGTCCCAGGCTAGAATGCTATGGTGTCAGCCTAGCTCATAGCAACCTCAAATTCTTAGTTTGAGCCATCCTCCTGCCTCAGCCTCCGGAGTAGCTGGGACTACAGATGCCCACTACAATGCCCTACTTGAGGGACAGAGAGGGCTCCCTCTGCTTAGAACACTCCTCCTCTCACCACCCCCACCGTCCTTCAGAGGCTTCAGGGAGCCTCTTCTCCTCCAGCTGAATGACTGCCCTATTTGTCTCTCTCTCATGGCAGCTTGGGCTTTTACTCCAGGGTCCTTACCATATGTGATCATGCATTCAGTTGTGTGCTATTTACTAATGTCTGCTTCCCCCCTACACTGCAATCTCCTGGAGAACAGCACTGGGTCTCTTGCTTACTTCTGCACTCCCAGCCCACTGCATGACACTCAGGTTGAGTGAACACTTTGTTGGATGAAGGAGTTCTGGTCCCCACTCAATAGGGAAGAACAACCCAGAATGCTGCTGGGCCAAACTGCACTGAAAAAAATGCCACTGCTGTGTGGACTTGGCACCTCCCACCTCCCAGGACCACAGAAGGAAGGGCTGAGGAGCCCTGGCCAGGTAAGGTGAGGTCATGGACACAGCACTGACACTTGCTCATCCCTTCCCAGTGACGCAGTCCAGGCAGCCTCTGATAGCTGAGCAGTGCCCCATCAGTTCAGGTCTGGCACATCGAGGGCTCTGGCCCCTCTGGCTCTCCACTGTTCCAGGTGCTTTTTTTTTTTTTTTGGAGACAAAGTCTCACGATGTTGCCCTTGGTAGAGTGCTGTGACATCACAGTTCACAGCAACCTCAAACTCTTGGGCTTAAGCGATTCTCTTATCTCAGCTTCCCAAGTTGTTGGGACTGCAGGTGCCTACTACAATGCCTGGCTATTTTTTTACTGCAGCTGTCATTGTTGTTTAGCAGGCCTGGGCCAGGTTTGAACCCACCAGCTCCAGTGTATGTGGCTGGCACCCTAACCACTGAGCTACAGACACTGAGCTATGTCCAGGTTGCTTTTCCCATCACCCCCTCCTTGGCCCAGAACCATCCTTATTCCTCTGGGATAGCTTGCCACTGACCAGGCCTGAATGCTTACCCAAGGAAAGGAATTTCTGGTGGTGAAATTTTGAACCTGGTGTAGTCTTGGCCAAGGGTAGAGGGCTGGGACCCCCCACTCCTTGGGCTTCCTGTCCCTGTGAATACAGCTGATTTTCCTGGACCAGCCTCCAACTTCATGCTGGTTTAGGCCATCTTTCACCTGAGATCAACCATAAGGCTGGTGCCTCATTTTTTCTTTTTTTCTTATTTATGTGCCATTCAGGTCCCCTGAAGTGCCTCCATCTCTTCCTCTTCCCCCGCTGTTTCTGCCTGTGGAATCCAACTATTTTCTTCAAGGTGAAGCTCAAAAGCCAGCCCTCTCTCCCATCTATCCTTTCTGATCTCTCAACCAGATGTAACCTCTCCTTTTCCCAAATGCCCCCAAAGCACAGTGCAGTTAGTCATCAATCATGTATGGCTTTGTCTGCAGGATACTGGGGGACAAACAGCTGTTCCTGCTACATCTGATATTCTAGGGTTTCATAGTTCTATATAATATGTGATACAAGTTGGAGCTGATCATAGTTTTTGAACAATGTTGAAGAGGATGCTGTTTGATACACAGTAGGTACATCAGGCTGTGAGTTTCTTGAGGGCATGGATTGTGTTCCACATCTTTGTTTCCCAACGTGGTGCCTACACATAATAAGCTAAATGGTTCTGAATGGATGTTCACAGAAATAGTTCTAATTTGTCACACCTACCACGTGCCAGGCACTGTGCTGAGCCCTGTCCATATGTCTTCTCACAATCAATCACTTTCTAAGACAGGCACTAATAGTCCCCATGTGTCTATTGTGACCACTGCTGTCTATACATTAATGCTTTTTTTTTTTTTCTTTTTTAGAGACAGAGTCCCCTCAGTCACCCTGGAGTAGAGTGCCATGGCATGACAGCAACTTCAAACTCCTGGGCTCAAGTGATTCCCCTGCCTCAGCCTCCCACGTAGCTGGGACTAAAGGTGCCCCCCACAATGCCTGGTTAGCTGTTCTATTTTTAGAGATGGAGTCTCACTTTTCTCAGGCTAATCTTGAACTCCTGAGCTCAGCTGATCCACCCGCCTTGGCCTCCCAGAGTGTTAGGATTACAGGCATGAGCCACAGTGCACAGCCTACCTTGATGGGTAATAATAGATCCTCCAAAAAATTGGTTGAATGAATGAGTCAATAAGTGAATATCCATTTTACAGATGAGGAAACTGAAGCTCACAAAGGTTTAACAACTTGATAACATCATTTATGTAGTAACTGGGAAAGTCAGAATTTGCACTCAGATTGACCTGATTCCAAAGCCTGCATTCTTCACTACTGAACTCTATCAGGTGCAATGGGATAGGACGGTTTGCAGCAAGGCACGTGATACACAGCCTGAGCCTTTAAGAACCTTTCCATCTGATGGAGAAGAGGAAACACACACACAGCAGCACATCTGACAGTAGCAGAACCCGGGTTCATCCCAGGTGTTAGGCACGGCAGGTGCAGACATGAGACCCAGGGGAAACTGACTTCTCCAGGGCCTACTGCAAGTGAGCGTAATCCTGAACTAAGACATCAGTTTCTTGAAAACGCTAGGGTTATTCCATTCATCTAATCTGCAGAGGACCTAAAGGAGGCCCACCAGGGAGAGAAATGATGCTGCTGAGAGCTTGTGGAATGTGAGGCTCGGGTGAAGAGCCTAGAAACTGGCTCTCCTGCTCTCAGAAAAGGGACTGCTCTGGTCTCAGCTTCCAGCAAAGCCCAGTGGGAAGCAAGGGGAGAGGAGAAAGGAAGACGGAAGGACTGGAATGTGGCTCGCATCTTACCCAGCAATTCCTGCAGCTGGGAAGAAGGGTGATTCAGGATATTGATGTTTGCCAAAGGCTTTGGTTTATGTCTGGTGTTTTGGAGACTATTCCTGGGGCAGCATAGTGTGAAGGGGGCAGGGAGGCAGGAACAGAAATCCCAGCATAAAGTGTTGTGCAACCAGGTCACGACTGATCAGTACAGGTGTGCTGAGTTCTTTGCTGTAGGGCTGCAGGGGTTAGGGGGCTGCCATGGTTGAGCCCCAGGTATACCCAGAAGGGAGCACCCTGATGCTTGAGTTCACCTGGAACTACCTACCTCCTGTGAGCCACCCTGATAAACCTGCCCGCTGTGAGTGACTGAAGCTCCAACCCTGGCCTTAGGCTCCCCCATTACTGGCCTCAAAAGCACAGGTTCTCTCTTTACCTGGGAGGGGGGTGGCAGAGAGTGGGGCAGGCTGGGTGTGCGGTTATCAGCGAGCATTTGGGGACAGGTGCCTGGATGGCTGATTCTGCCCACCTAAGGAAATCTGAGAACCTTCCGGCTCCTCCCTGACTCCCAGCCTAAGTGTTGTCACTGAAACTTTCTTGAGCCAATGGTGCCTGAGCTGGGGTCAAATGCACCTTTTTCACCCTCGTTTTCCTGCTCCCATCATGTCGTGTGACCTTGGGTTAGTCATTCAATTTTTTTGGCCTTGTCCTTCCCCATCTGTAAAATGAGAACTTGCCTTTGTCCACACCTTTGGTCCCCTCCCCTCCCTGGAACTTGCTCCAAACAGAGCTGGCTGGCAACCAGAGCAGAACGTGGGGTGGGCTGGGCTGCCTTGCCAGCCACAGTGTAGGCCTGCAAGGAAGAGACAGGAAATGCCTGGGGCCCAAACCTCCCCAGGCCCCTCTGGGAGCAGTCTTGAAAATACTGCCACCCATGGTCTTTGAACCTCTCCACTCTCACTCAGCCTGGGCCTAAATGTTGAAGATGATGAGGGGATTACCAGAGGAAGGACAGAACTTCCTTCTCTCTCCTGTTGCCACCTGGGGGCTGGTGATCCCTTTTCTCTCTCTGGCCTCACTCTTTGAGCCAAGAAATCCCAACCCCCTGCAGCCACCCCCATCTAGGGGAACCAATTGCTCAACTCCATGGGTCAGGGCTGGAGTCCTGGGCAGGAAAGGGCATGGTCCTTTCCCAGAACACAGTGCATGGTGCCTCCTGGGACTGTACCTGGAAATGGCCCTGCCTGGGACCTCTCTCGGACACCAGGAGCCTGTAGCTGGACATCCTACAGGACCCTCAAACTCAGCCTCATCCCACCTGAGTATATCAATTTTTCCTCCCTAATGGCATAATGGCACCATTCTCCCACGAAATCAGTGGGCAAACCTCCTTCCCTTCTAATGCCCCTTCTCCCTTTATCCCACGTCCAGCCTCTCCCCAAGTCCTGTCAGTCCTATCCCAAACTGTCCCTTCTCTATCTTTTCTGCCTCTTGTTTTTTTTTTTTTTTTAAGAGAGAGAGGGTCTTTCTATGTTGCCCAGGCTGGTCAACATAGAAAGAACTCCTGGACTCAAGTAACCCTCCTACCTCAGCCTCCTGAGTTGCTAGGATTATTGCACTTAGCACTTATCTTATTTTTAAATTATTAAACAGGAATACAGCATTTGTTAGAAGGCTGGTTCTGTTCTAGGTGCAATCTACCACCTCAGCCTTGCAGAGTGCTAGGGTTACAGGCATGAGCCATCGCGCCCAGCCTATCAGACTTTCTTTTCCTTATTTCAAAAAATACTATAATAACAAAAATTACTACAGCAGATCTCTCTGAAGTATGGCTTTGAGCATGTCATTTTTCTTACTGTCCCCAGCTCCCCTCAGGTGCCCTTTCCCCAGCCTCAAGTCCACGCTGGCACCCCCCCACCCTACCGCAGAATGGGCCACCCGCTTCCTGCACTGGGCTGAGTCTGAATAGACCTCATGCTCCTCAAAGGATGGCTTCTTCTACTGTGGTGTGTCACACAGAAATGGCATAGCAGACATGATAAATAACTGTGAAACTAAGCTGCCTTAGAGGGATGAAAATGAATTTTTTTTTTTGAGACAGAGTCTCACTATGTCACCTGTGGTAGAGTGCCATAGCATCACAGCTCACAGCAACTTCAAGTGCTTGGGGATTTTTTTTTTTTTTTTGCAGTTTTTGGCCAGGGCTGGGTTTGAACCAACCACCTCTGGTATATGAGGCCGGTGCCCTACTCCTTGAGCCACAGCCACTGCCACCGCCAAGCTCTTGGGGGCTTAAGCAATTCTCTTGCTTCAGTCTCCCAAGTAGCTGGACTACAGGCACCCACCACAACGCCCAGCCATTTTCTGTTGTTGTTGCAGTTGTCATTGTTCTTTAGCTGGCCCAACCGAGGCGGGAACCCACCAGCCTTGGTGTATGTGGCTGGCGCCAAGCCAGAAATGAATTATTTTCTTAAACAATATTGTAGGGGAGGGGGTGGGGAAGGTGAGGGGAGAAGGGTGGATGGGGGGTGGGAGGGTGATGGGAAAGATTACCTATATTTCTGCCTAATAAAGGTACAAGTGAACTTTTCTAGAACTAGAATATAAATGTGTTGATACAATGATTAACCGAATGATGTGAAAGTTATGTTAACCAGCTTGATGAAGGTGTTTCAAATTGTATATGAAACAGCACACTGTACCCCATGTTTGCATCAATGTACACAGAAATCAATTAATAAAAATAAAAACCCTGCCCAATTCATTACAACTATGGAAATATTCAAATGGCTTAAAGAAAACATATGGCAATGTTGAGTGTTGTCATGAAGGAGTAAAAATGTGAAGTCTTATTTACGTTGCTGTTTGCAAAAGTATAATTTCATAACCACTTTGGGAAATGTTTTGGCAGTTTTTTATTAAGTTAAACCTACCTACCTGTTATGGTGTTAATGTCACCTCATAAATGGATGCATGATACACAGAAGGGTAAAAATTATTTAATTCAATGTTATGAAACTGGGTAACAAGGAAAACTACGAAAAAATACAGAAAGCTGATAAGTCTCCCAGATGTTGCCTCAAATGGAACAGAAGCAAATTTTCTGAAGTGAATTGAATATTTTATTTCTTGATTGTAGTAATGATTATATAGGAATATCTTTTTTCAGTCTTCATTGAACTGTACAATTCACATGGTTGTTACTTTTTTTTTTTTTTCTGGAGTTTTTTGGCCAGGGCTGCGTTTGAACCCACCACCTCTGGCATATGGGGCTGGTGCTCTACTCCTTGAGCCACAGGCACCGCCCATGGTTGTTACTTTTGCCTTAAAACTTTGAGAAATAGAAACTTAATCTAATTTGTAATATATACAGAGTAACAGAAAAAATGAAAATGCGAGGCAAATTTAGGGGTGCAAAAATATTTTTGATAAAATTCACAATCTATTTAAAATAAAAGTTGACAGGAAACTAGACATGTTAAGAAAACTTCTTCAATTTGACAATCATCTACAAAAAACAGGCAAGCAAATAAACCCAAAACCACATCAGTCAGAATACATAATGATAAAATGTTGAATACTTTCCCCATAAGATTGGGAACAAAATCAGAATGCTTACTATATTCCCATCTGTAATCCTAGCACTCTGGGAGCCCAAGGTGGGTGGATTGATAAAGCTCACAGATTTGAGACCAGCCTGAGCAAGATCTTGTCTCTAAAAAAAGTTATATATCTGGGCACTGTGGTGGGCGCCTATAGTCCCAGCTACTCAGGAGGCTGAGACAAGAAAATCCCTCACGTGAGCCCAAGAGTTTGAGGTTGCTGTGAGCCATGACAACATAGCACTCTACTGAGGGCAACAAAAGTAAGACTCTGGAAAAACAGAACAAAGCAAAAAAAAGAATGCTACTATTGCCGATTTATATTTAGCATCTTATGTGGAATATACTTCACTGGGTCATTAGAAATGGAACAAATGTCAGACATACAAAGGAGTGTAAAACAGACTATCCAGAGGCAACATTATTATTAATGAAGGAAACGCCAATGACTATATAGTAGCTATTATAAATAATACGTCAAGATGGAACATTGTAAGCTGTAAGTTCAGTATATGCATAACATTTGTGTCACTTGCACTTCTGAAAAGATATAATAGATATTGTTTTCCCTATCCTTTTTATTTTTTTCCTTCCTCTCCATTGCCACTATCCTTTCTGTAATATACAACTAAACCCTTAGAATAATATACTACATATAAAATCCTCATAAGAGTATCCTTAAAGGTGAGGGGAATAAAGAGGCAGACTGGCTAAGGATCAATCAGTATGCAAAAGTTACATAGTAGTGAGTATTGCTAATTCAAACTTTGGTATAAAGGGTTTTGTTTAAGGTGACCAAATTTTAACATTGGTAAAGCAGGACACCATTGACGGGGTTGGGGGGGATGGGGTGGTGGTGGTGAAGTGGGGGGGGGGTGGTTCTTAATTAAAAATTTGGTCTATATGGAGCAACAAAAATTTTCATAGAATGCAAAAATAGTATTGTAATATATATATATATATATATATATTTTAACTTCAACATAAGTACAATTTACAAATATAATACATTAAAAAAATTTTATGTATAGGGCTGTGCCTGTGGCTCAAAGGAGTAGGGCACCGGTTCACCTGGGTGACCTTGCCCAGGAAGGAAGTAGGGAGTTTACATTAGCCTTTTCATTTCCAAATGAAGTTACATTAACTTCTTCATTAACAAATAGAGTTCCATTAACCTTTTCAGCAGCTGAAAACCGTGTATTCCCTTCCCATTCTCCTGCTTGTTCCCCAGCTTGTCATGCATTCTTTCCAAAAATCAGGACTTTTAAAAAATTCCACAGGATGCAGGACAAATTG
>CAUYQV010117289.1:0-11575 GCA_963574575.1 Galagoides demidoff
AGCTTCCCTTGCTCTATTCTCAACCTGAACACAGATTCACCTCTGTTATTTCAGTCTTGCTTCCAACCTTGTTTCCAGGATTCGCCGCCAGATGACTTAAGGCCAAAGTCCCACAGAAACTACACTCTTAAATTTAAAGCCAAAAAAACTAAATGAGATTTGAAAGTTTCAAAAGGATTACTGTCAAAGTAAAAGAGAAATATGATATATCCTAAGCACGGTGGCCCTTGAAAAAGACGTGACGAACAGCAGAAGGTGGAGAGACACCGGATCTTTTAAGCCATGACGGATTTCACTGGAGGAGAAGCTCAAAATCTATTGTATTGTACCATTTATTTTAAGAAATGAGAGATTTCTTAATGAGGAGGAACTCAAAACCTACCACACTGCACCACCCTCTCGAAGAAAGACAAACCACATTTTGCATATTCCTGACTGTCAGAAAGTGGGTTTCTAGATGAGAATGTGAGAGCCCAGTGTGCCTTAGAAATCAATCACCTGCCAGGTGCAGTGGCTCACGCCTATAATCCCAGCACTCTGGGAGGCCAAGGCGGGTGGATTGCCTGAGTACAGTTGGAGATCGGCCTGAGCAGGAGCGAGACCCATCTCTACTAAAAACAGAAAATAACAGCTAGATGTCATGGCTGGTGCCTATAGTCCCAGCTACTCCAGAGGCTAAGGCAAGAGGATCGCTTGAAGCCAGGGTGATATAGTGACACTGTCTAAAAAAAAAAAAAAAAAAAATGAAGGAAGGAACCAAGAAGGAAAGAAAGAAAGAAAGAAAAGAAAATTGATCACCTGGTCTGACCACAGTATGCTTCCCGGGAAGCTACTGATCCAGGAAGGCTGAGTGGCTGGACCAAGTCCATTCAACTGCCCAATGGCAATTGTGAGACTGGAACCAGCCGTGCTTTCGCTCCTGTGTGTCATTCCCTCCTTACCACACACTGACTCCATATGCTTTTTCATTTCTAGAACTTTGACCAACGCCCCCTTCCTCCAGGTGGATAAGGCAGCCACACAATTATGTGTACCTTTTTCTCCAGATCTCCTTCCACGTGGCTATGTCTAAGACTTGAAATTACAGTTTTCTAAGTAGTTCCATCCAGTAGGGCAGCCTTCTGCCTCCGCTTCCAGAGTCCTTCTGAGCCCCCTCCCGCCACACCTCACTCCGCCCCTTTCCTTTAGTCTTTATCCCCAACTCTGTTCCCACACCCTTTAAGGAGCTGACTGTGGCTGGTAAAGTCTTAAGGTATATTTTAGTAGAGATCTATGAAGACCAAAATTATTCCAAATCTTAGGAATTAGGTTAATGGTAGAATCGAGGAAATACAGCAGGTGGTGAAAAGGGACGCTTCCTCATCACAGCTCAACTCTCATCACATAAGGGACGGGGGAAACTCTCCCGAGGGATAATGTTTTACACTTACCAGTCTGTACAGTTGGGGATAGCGAGTTCATCACCCCTCCCCAGCAGGATAACTATGGGCTACTTTTCACAGAGTAAAAGACTTTTCACAGATGAAAGACATCTGCAAAAATAGCCCTGTTCCTTTGTTCTCCCAAGTACTACTAGTTCTTGCCAGGTGAGGTGGCTCGTGCCTATAATCCTAGCACTCTGAGAGGCCAAATCAAGAGGGCTGCTTGAGGCCAGGAGTTCAAGACCAGCCTGAGCAAGAACAAGACCCCAACTCTACTAAAGAAAGAAAAATTAGTAGGACATGGTGGTGGGCCTATAGTCCCAGGCACTTAGGAGGATTGCTGGAGCTGAAGAGCTTGAGGTTGCAGTGAGCTATGGTGACACTATTTTGTCACTCCATCCTGGGTGACAAAGTGAAACCTTGTCTCAAAAAGAAAAAAAAGAAACCAAGATAGTTGCATATAACAGAACTTCAAAGAAAGTTTAGAACAACTAAGAAGGATCGGGTAGAAACCATATTTCCAGCTCCCGTAAACATGATGCTTTAACATCTCCCTATGTGGGCTCGGCGCCTGTGGCTCAATCGGCTAAGGCGCCAGCCACGTACACCTAAGGTGGTGGGTTCAAATCCCCAGCCCGGGCCCGCCAAACAACAATGATGGCTGCAACCAAAAAATGGCTGGGGGTTGTGGCGGGCGCCTGTGGGCCCAGCTACTTGGGAGGCGGAGACAGGAGACTCGCTTGAGCCCAGGAGTTGGAGGTTGCTGTGAGCTGTGATGCCATGGCACTCTACCCAGGGGGATAGCTTGAGGCTCCGTCTCAAAAAAAAAAAAAAAACTTCCCTATGTGCATATGTGGGACATGCCTTTCTTTGGACAACCCAGTAAGAGGCCTAAGACACTCTGCCTAGGCCTCCTGCCTCCCTCACTGTCCCTGCCCCCTCCATTTCATTGCATATAAATTTTATGTATACATATGCATATATAGTATATCAGTATATATATTGCATATCATATCTATATATCACAACATATATATCATGCTGTGCACTTTAAATGTACATGATTTTGTCTATCAATTATTCCTTAATAAAGAAGCAGTGAGGAGGACTAAAAACAGAGATTTCCTTACAACATAGGACTTTTGAGATGACTAAAATCAATAACTTCTTCCCACACAAATACAAATTCCCTTGTACGTTCTCTTCTCCCCTGAGTTCCAGCTGGAGCTCCACGACCAATCGAATAAGTAACTGAACTCCTGACACTTTAATGTTTCATCTGTAAAATAAGGGATTAGATGATCTTTATACCCATGTCCATCCCTAACATTCTTCCATTCAATATAAACACTCTGAAAATTATCCCTGGGAGAAGAGGTCACAATGCATTCGGATGGCTAGAATTGGATTTGGCACTTAGAAGGGGCCCAAGTTGTGGAAGTAATACAGAAAATGTTAATAAGAAATAATATTAAACTTCAAGCGTTCTATTTGAGGAGTGGAAAGGAGAGTTAGTTGTCAGACTATATGTGTCTCAAACAAAGGATTGTCATTAAAATTAAATTATTCATCAACAATGAATAGGATTTCATAAATGGAATATTTCAATTACATCAAAACTGTCCTTGTAAAGAAACTTTTTTCCTCCTCCATTTAGTTAAGAATATAGCTTGTGTCATCGCATACACTGTGGCATTTGTTCACCGAACTATTGTCCTTCTCAAGAGATGATTTTTCATCCCAAACAAAAATAACTCTGAATCACTGGTTCTATGAATATTCTCCCTTGTTTTGTTCACAGTATGAATGACAGATTTCCATGTAATTATTTCTTAAATAATCAAAAGTTTCCATGAACCTGACCTGGTCCATATTGCCAATACAAACTATTGCTTTTCAAATTTTAATTTGGGGGTAACTTTATAGTTCTAATTAGGAGTCATACTCCTCCTAAAGTAAGGATATTCTCCATGAATAACAGAGGAAGAAAGATTTCACAGATGATGGAAAGGCTAGTGGTACTACATATTTAAATTTTTTAGAAACAACTGCTTGTATGACTTGAAAACTAAAAAACTATATATTGTCCTAGTATTTATTTCCATAGCTCTCCTATAGTGAATATGATCAGTGTGTTCAAAAAATGTTACATGTTTTCAGGTTTCCAAAGGAAAAATGTGTTTAACACAAACACACGATGCTTTTTTCTGCTTCCTGTTAAAGGATTATTTTTCTATAAACACCCATGAACAGGCTCAGCGCCTGTGGCTCAATCGGCTAAGGCGCCAGCCACGTACACATAAGGTGGCGGGTTCAAATCCCCAGCCCGGGCCCACCAAACAACAATGATGGCTGCAACCAAAAAATGGCCGGGTGTTGTGGCGGGCGCCTATGGTCCCAGCTACTTGGGAGGCAGAGGCAGGAGACTCACTTGAGCCCAGGAGTTGGAGGTTGCTATGAGCTGTGATGCCATGGCACTCTACCCAGGGTGATAGCTTGAGGCTCCGTCTCAAAAAAAAAAAAAAAAAAAACCATGAACAATCTAGCATTCAATTTTTCCTACAAAGTTGCTATGAAGTGGAATTGGAATTGTCTGTTCAATTAGTTGTCTGAACAGAAAATCAAAATCTCCTTGAAGACAGAGCCCATAATTAGTTCTTTCAATAAGTGAATAGATTATTTAAAAGAAGGTTAGTAAGTAAGCTAATCCAAAGGGAACATATATGTTAGCATACATGTGACAAGAACAGACCATGTCCCCAAAAGAAAATTTTATATACGATAATTCTTTAATGTCATATTTGTGATCAAAAAATTCCAATATGATTGTTAAATGTAGCAAATAGAATGTCAATGTTTCTAAAACATTTACAGCAAGGATAAAGCACTAAGATGGTAGCATAATAGACAATTCCATTATCTCTATAACGTCCAAGTTTTCATTCTGTGTAATGGAATTCCAGGAAGGAAAATCACTTCGGATATTAAACAAAAGTAGTCCTCACATATATACCATATTATGAGATTGAGAAATTAAAATCAAATAAATGGCTTTCAAGATCTCCTATACTTTATTATTTTGCAACTGCTTAAAATAAGATCATCAAAGACTGTTAGAATGAGAAGGAGCCTGGAAGGTCTCCAGTCCAAATCTCTCATATGCAGCAGAGAAGCCCAGTGACCTTATTCAGACCCTACCTGGGAGTTCAGGCCACCTGATGCCTCCGGGGCCACCAATTCTTGACTTTTCCATTCATTCATCATGCGTTTTCAATTTTAGGAAAATATTGATCATCCAATGAAAAACAAATTACTGTTAGAAATCAAATTTTGCTATTATAATAATCTTGACAAAATCTGAACTTTGTCATTACAAATTCTAATTTTTTTTTTAAAAAAAGCTGCCATAGCTTTTAGACAGACTGCAATAGTTTGTTATCTTAACGAATTACAGCTTCAACAAAAGCTTAACAGAAAATTCTTCGGTTATCAGATGTATAACATGTAAAGATCACCTCTGTTTGGGCCAACGTATTTGCTCAAACGTGGGGACAAACAACCGTAATCACAGTTTTTCTCTGCAGAAACATCTCCCAGCCCAGGAAACCGGGAGGTGAGCGGCCGCCTAGCTCTTACGGGGCAGCACCGCCACCTAGTGACCATTTTGGAAACTCGTTCACGCTGCCCAAATCACAGCTGTTGTCCTTTCTCTAGAAGGTGCGATCCTACCTTATTACAGGAATTCTGACGCATAGATTATAACTCACCGAGCAAATAGGAGCCATACACAATAAAGTCAAATGATGCCAGAAACTATATACGATGTTGAGCTGAAACCTCAGTCTTCATACCTTTCATGTTAACTAAATATTTCAATTATTTCAACTACAGTGGGGCTGGGGGGCCTTCCACTAGGAGGTACTGGAATTTACAGTAGCAATTCGAAGTGCACCATCTTGCAGAAATCTGCATGAGACAGAAAAGAGAACACAAAAATGAAATGGTGAAATAAGCATTTATTTGACCAATATGTGAACACCGATGTTGGTATCTTGGGCCAAGGAGGCACTTGATTACCTCTGAACAACATTAGGAAAGAGGGAAAATCAAATATTTTTTCCAGGTTTACTTGGTCACTCATAGTAGGAAGGCTTAAACTTTATAGCACCTGTTCTGGGGCTGTGGGTTTACTTGGACTTGTGTTCTTTGAATGTGAGGCAAAATGGTATTTTAAGAAAGAGAATCCCGGCCAAATATGGTGGCTCACACCTGTAATCCAAGACCTCTGGGATACTGAGGACGAAGGATCACTGGCGGCTAGGAGTTCAAGGTTAGAGTGAGCTATGAAGATGCCACTGTATACCAGCCTGGGTGACAGAGCCCTGTCAGGAAAGGGGAAGGAAGGAAGGGGAGGGAGGGGGATGGGGAAAAGGGAGAAACAGAGAAAAGGAAGGGGAAGGAAGGAAGGAAGGAAGGGAGGGGAAGGAGCAAAGGAAGAAAGAAAGAGAGATTGAGAGAGAAAGACAGGGAGGGCATCTCCTTGCCCTTAGGGACTGTTGCTGAGGAATCAAACCTGAAGGAGTCTTCATCGAATGATAGATCCCAAGGCAACAGCCAAATATCTTTTCTTTATGCACTTTATCTCCTGGGCAGTGTGTGCATTCTATTCCTCATAAAAGAAGTTCACCATTCTCCATGAGGCAATTTCCCACTGAAAAAGACCATGCAGTTGACTTGTGACAAACTTTTACAGGATTAATGTCAGAGTGATTTAGTCATGTCAGACAGAAAAGTAATAGAACTACCTCAGTTAATACCTTTACCTTAAGGAAAATTCACTAATAAGAAGGAAATCCACCAAATTGTCTGTGAATTTAGAAAACAAAAACCATGGGCACAAGCAACCCTGCAGTGGCCTGAGAGTCTCTGGTGCTGTCTCCGCGTGGAAGACTCTTTTAGACAATTGCTGACAGTTGATTATGCCGCGATGCCTACTGCTGAAAGTCACCTTGGGTTTTCATAAACTGGAAGATTATAAAAACTAGATCTGGATTCTTGCACATGCCGGGCCATTCTTTATTTCTGCATTTTGTGAAGGAAAGAATTTTGTGTTCCCTCTGAACGTGAGCAGCCTTGTGCAGAATGAGCCTCCTCAGGCTGCTGGTCCTTATTCCACAGGTCAGAAATTGTAAGCGTCACCTGGGTTGTAAATGTCACTTAATCAGTCAGTCAAGAAACGATGAAAACAAATCTTACAGAACTTGTCAGTGCAGAGATTTCTCCTGTAAGTGTGAATGACAATTCTAGAAACAGAGGCTGTAATTGCACGGCACTAAAAAGGCACACAGCAGATGCAGGAAAGGGCTCCCCCAAAACAGTGCTTTCCGGTTTTTATCAGTGATGACCCTCTCCCTTTCTTATTCTCAAAATTGGTAGGTAACTCCAACCTATTTGGGGACTAACATTAAGCTCCATCTAACAGGGTGACCATGCTTTTGTGGTGGCTTCAAAGTAAGACATTTGCTGCAGTTTGACTGGGGGGGACAGGGGCTTAAAGAGAAAAAGAAAAAGGATTTAGGTCTTTGAAGAATTTAGAAAATGCCTGAAATTTTCCCCAACCTAACTTATGAGAGGAAAATCTTCACAAATGCAGGGGATCTCCTTCTGATTGAAGAAATCACTAACTTTAAACAAGGGACCAAGTCCAAAAATACAAAACAGCCCTCAGGGAAGGCCTTCCCTCTTTGCAATCTCGCTGCTGTTGTAATCACAGCTGTGGCAGCCTTGGCCTCAACCAAACGATCGCAACCACTTGTAACTTCTCCACTGCTTTTGTCCTCTCCTGGGTCCAGAAGTCTCTCACTGTCTCCCTGTGTCCCCAAAGGGATGTTTCTGGGAAGAGCCCACAAACCAGAGAAGCCTGGAGTCTTCTCTCCCCAATCTCACTGCACCCGGTTGCAAAGAAGCTGTTACTCAGCCACCATCTTGCTCCCTCAAGAAATCACCAATTTCAGAATAAAATTAGGAAAGCACCTCTATGTTATTACTTCTCAAGTATAACCAAATATGGTCCTTTCAGGGGGCTAATCATTCTTCCTCGGTTATCATTTTTTTTCTCAATATCATTCTTTTCTCAATCCTGACAGTTTGTAAAAATAGACATTTTGCTTTTAGGCAGAACTCATTGTGACTGTTTTCATTCTGAATTTTTAAAAGGCTCCCTGTGCATTTTTATTTGCCCTTAATTTTGCTCAGCGTCATAATGAAATGCCTTTTGTTGGGCACCTCACTGAAGGAGGCTCAGTTGAAAGACACAAAGAGGGCTGGGAAGGGGAAACCAGCTCGCACGTGGCCTAAAGCACATTCCACTTTTGATTCACACACTGTGGTCCCTGCGCCTTGCAGACGTGTCTTGCTATCTGTGTGCCTATTATCCCTGGGAAGGAAACGTGAACTCGGTGACAAGCAGCTGAATCGTTAGATGCTGGAACAGTCCAGGGTCTTTTTTTATATAACGAGCCAGTGATCTTGGTTGCTAAGGATACCTTTTCACCACAAATATGTAAAGTAGAGAGACCTTGACAGAAGGTTAGGGACACTGGATAGAATTTGTCAATGAGGCTGCTTGTTTCATGTTGTTTTTCTTACACCTGAGAGTTGAATGGTACTACATCTTAAGCCTAGATAGTTCCCGGAATCTAAGACATCGACCTCAATAAAAATCAAATTTACAGCCTAACCCTCAAAACTAGAATTACAGTAGGTAGCGCTAGAATATTTAGAATTTGTACTCAGTTCAAAGAGAAGTAGAAACTGGAACTGAATTCACCAGACTGCCTGCCTGATGAGCTCAGATTCATTACATTATCTGCTAACTTTGGCTTGGTGTCCTGCTCTAAGCCAAAGAGATAATTCCACGCAAAATAAAAAGGAAGAGAGGGGAGAAAAAAATTATGGTGCTAGTTCTCCTTGTATACATTATATAAGCTTTATCTCTTGGATTATAAACTAAGAAATGAATCCTTGAAAAGCCTGAAATGTCAAAACAGAGTAAGAAGCCACACCCGGTCCATTGCATGTTACTGATCTGAGAATGTCTGTGCAAAAAATAATGGGCATAGGGCGGTGCCTGTGGCTCAAAGGAATAGGACGTGGCTCCATATGCTGGAGGTGGTTGGTTCAAACCCAGCCCTGGCCCAAAACTGCAAAAATAATAATAATAATAATAATAATAATAATAATAATGGGCATAAGAAAAATAAGTTAGAAATCACATAACTTACAAGTTTCTTATATTAAGTAAAAGATTCATCAGAGAAATACATTGGCTGAGGCCAGGCATGGTGGCTCACGCTTATAATCCTAACCCTCTGGGGAGATCACTTGAGAACTGGAGTTGAGACCAGCCTGAGTGAGACTCCCCATCTCTACAAAAGAATTGAATAATTAGCTGGGCATAGTGGTAGGTGCCTGTAATCTCAGCATCTGGGGTGGCTGAGGCAGTAGGCTCATTTGAAGTGAGCAGTTTGAGGTTACAGTGAACTATGAGAACCCCAGTGCACTCCAGACAGAGCAACAGAAACTCTTATCTTGGAGGTTGCTACTGCATTCTACCAAGGGCAACATAGAGAGACTCTGCCTCGAAGAAAAACAAACCAACAACAACAACAAAAAAAAGCCAGCAATTTATGGCTTCACTCTGAGGTAGATACATTCTTTGTAGTCAGTTTTATAGACACACACACACACATACACACATATGTATTTTTTAAGACAGGATCTCTTTTTTTAACTTTAGAATGCTATTAGGTACAAATGTTTTGGTTACATTAATTGCTTTTATATAGTTCCAGTCCAAGTTATAAGTGTGCTCATCCCCCAGACAGCATGCATTGTACCCACTAGGTGTGAATTTACCTGGCCCCTTCCCCCCACCTGCTTGGCTTCCATTGAGTTTTACTTTCATGTGGGGCCATACATGTTGAACTATTCGTTCCAATTCAATAGTGGGTACATGTGATGTTCATGTTTCTATTCTTGTGATATTTCACTTAGAAGAATGATCTCCAGTTCCATCCAGGTGGTTACAAAAGGAATTAGTTCACCATTTGTTAATGGCTGCATAGTACTCCATGCTGTACACATACCACATTTTATTAATCCTTTCATGTATTGATGGGTAGCCAGGTTGTTTCCACATCTTTGCAACTGTGAATTGTGCTGCAATAAACATTCAAGTGCAGGTGTCTTTTTGATAAAATGACTTTTTTTTCCTTTGGGTTAATTCCTAGTAGTGGGATTGCCGGATCAAATCATAGGTTCTCTTTTCTTTCTTTGACGTGTCTCCATACTACTTTCCAAAGAGGCTGTGCTGGTTTGCCGTCTCATCAGCAGTGTACGAGTGTCCCTTTCTCTCCACAACCACACCAGCATCTGTTGTTTGGGGACTTTTTTTGATAAATGCCATTCTCACTGGAGTTAGGTGATACTTCATTGTGGTTTGATTTGCATTTCCCTGCCAATTAGAGATGTTAATCATTTTTTCATATGTTTATTGGCTATTAGTCCATCTTCTTTTGAAAAGCTTCTTTTCATGTCTTTTGCCCACTTTGGGGGAGGTTGTTTGATTTTTTTCTTGCTGATTTGTATGAGTTCTTTACAGATTCTGGTTCTCAGCCCTTTATCAGCTTTATAGCACTCAAGTATTTTTCCCATTCTGTAGGTTGCCTATTTGCTCTATTGATTATTTCCTCGGCTGCACAGAAGCTCTCCAGTGTCATCCAGTCTCATTTATTTCTTTTGTTGTTACTGGGATTATTTTGGGGGGTCTTCTTCTTAAATTTCTTGCCTAGGCTGGTATCTATAAGAGTTTTGGCAACATTTCTTCTTGAATTCTTAAAGCTTTATGCCTTAGCTTTAAGTCTGTTATCCTTTGTGAATTACTTTTTGTGAGTGGTGAGAGAGGCAAATCTTGTTTCAGTCTTCTATATGTGGCTAACCAGTTTTCCCGGCACCATTTATTGAACAGGTATTCTTTTTCCCAGTGTATGTTTTTGTCTGCTTGATCACAGATCAGATGGCAATTTGAGGATGGTTTCATATCTGGATTCTCTATTCTGAGCCATGACTCTCTGTTTCTGTGCCAGTAACTGTGTATAGCCTTATAGCATAGCTTGAAGTCTGGTAAAGTGATGCCTCCGGATTTGTTCTTTTTGTTTGAGGTTGCATTGGCTATTTGAGGTTTTTTTTCTTGTTCCAACTGCAGCATAGAACTATTTTCTAGATCCGCTAAAAATGATGCTGGTGTTTTAATGGGGATTACACTGCTCCTGTAGATCACTTTGGGTAGCACAGACATTTTAACAATGCTGATTCTGCCAATCCATGAGCGTGATATGTTTTTCATATGTTTATGTCCTCTGCAATTTCCTTCTTCAGCATTTCATAATTCTCCCTGTGAGGTAATTACCTCATTAGTTAAATATATTCCTAAGTATTTTATTTCCTTTTTGCTACTGTGAAGGATTGTAGAGTCTTTAATTTGGTTCTCAGCTTGACTATTGTTGGCGTATATGAATGCTACTGATTTGTGTACATTGATTTTTGTAGCCTGAGACTTGCTGAACTTATTTATAATTTGAGGAGTGTTTTGGCAAAATCATTGAAGTTTTCTAGGTATAAGATCATATCATCAAAAAGAGTGATAATTTGACGTCTTTTTTCCCCATTCAGATACCCTTGATTTGCTTCTCTTATCTGATTGTCCTGGCTAGGACTTCCAGCACTATGTTGAATACCCTGCTACCAGGCTGGAGTGAAATGGCACAATCATGTCTCACTGCAGCCTCACTCTTGGACTCAAGCAGTCCTCCTGCCTCAGCCTCCAAAAGGGTTGGGACTAGAGGCATGAGCCACCATACCCAGCCTACTTTCATACTTATAGTCATTAGAATAAAAAATAGAGCATATTTATCATTTCACATACACTTGTAACGTCATCATAACTACTTTCTAAGTTCTTGATGGCCAACTAGTTCATATGCTTTTTTACTGAGAAATGTTTATAACTTTTTTCATTTTTTTTTTTTTTTTGAGACAGGAGCCTCAAGCTATCCCCCTGGGTAGAGTGCCATGGCATTTCAGCTCACAGCAAC
>CAUYQV010117290.1:0-18284 GCA_963574575.1 Galagoides demidoff
ATGGAGCCTCAAGCTATCCCCCTGGGTAGAGTGCCATGGCATCACAGCTCATAGCAACCTCCAACTCCTGGGCTCAAGCGAGTCTCCTGCCTCTGCCTCCCAAGTAGCTGGGACCACAGGCGCCCGCCACAACGCCCGACCACTGTTTTTATTTTTATTTATCTTATTTTATTTATTTTTTGAGACAGAGTCTCACTTTGTCACCCTTGGTAGAGTGCCGTGGCGTCATAGCTCACAGCAATTTCAAACTCTTGGGCTCAAATGACTCTCTTGCCTCAGCCTCTGGAGTAGCTGGGACTACAGGTGCCCGCCACAACACCAGGCTGTTTTTTAGAGACAGGTCTCACGCTTGCTCAGGCTGGTCTCAAACCCTTGAGCTCAAGTAATCCACCTGCCTTGGCCTCCCATAGTGCTAGGATTATAGGCATGAACCACCATGCCCAGCCCTTTGTTTTATTTTTTTGAGATAGAATCTCATTCTGTCCTCCTGGGTAGAGGGCTATGGCATCATCATAGTTCACATCAACTTCAGTATCTTGAATTCAGACAGTCCTCTTGCCTCAGCCTCCCTAGTGGCTAGGACAATATGTGCTCACCACAATACCCAGCTAGTTTTCTATTTTTTTTTTTTTTTCAGTAGAGATAGAGTCTTCCTCTTGCTCAGGCTGGTCTCAAATTCCTGAGCTCAAGCAATCCACCTTGGCCTCCTAGAGTGTTAGAATTATAGGTGTGAGCCACTGACCTGGCCCACCAGGTTACTTCTGACCCACTTTTTGAATTTCCTCTTCGTGAAACCCAGATGTCCCTTTATTGAAGGCCTTCTAGGCAAGGGCCTTGGCCCTGGTTCTGAGAAAACATAGATAGGAGCCCCTTGGCAAGGTGAATGCAGAAGATAAGCCACTGTCTCTCTCAGCTCTCTAGAAATAGCCCTTGGTGTCTGGCATCAGCCAGCCTTGTCTGGGTTTCAGGAGCAACGCTGAGTTGATTTGAACAGCCAAGTGGGTAAAGGCCTTTGGTCTTTCCATGCTAGGTGGCACAGTTCACAATTTTGTTCCTTTTACATGGGAGACCAAGCAGGGTTTTTGTTAAGCAGAGAGCTTAGCACTGTGTTTAATCACCAGAGGTCCAGCCTAGGAAGTAAATGGAGTCTGTGCCAGGCATTTTTGGGGCTATCCTTGCTGCAAAGCCTGTGTGTTGGAAAGTGTGTCCAAGTTCATCTGGGGCAGGTGTTTGTGCCTTATTTTTCTTTTCTATTTTTAACAGCTTCATCTTTCCTAGGGATTCTGATCTGAAGTCTGGATCATTGGGTCAAGTCTCACATAGGATGGTCACTCCTTTTCTGTCTGAATTAGTGACTATGTTTGCACCTTCTGAGCAAGCCAGCTCTCTAGAAACTAATTTCAAGGGCTCCTGCTGGAGGTGGGTGTCCCCCACCTTGCTCGTCAGGAGCAGGAGGGTCAGGGTTTTCTAGTGGGGTCCTGGGGGCCCATGACAACCTCTTAGCTGCAGGTAAGATGCCCACTCTGGCTTCACAGAATGTTCTTGGCCCTATCTCAGGACTGTAGTAGGCAGGGGCCACAGTCTGGGGAGGGGCTTTTGGCAGAAGGCCTTTGGCCTTCTGCAGAGCTCCCAGCACAGCTTGTTTACCACACAGCCCTGCCTGGCCCTGTGCCCTGGCCTGACTGCCGAGTGGGCAAGAAGGAGGGGTGGCTGTTTTTAGATGAAGGTGACTTTACTTGAGAACATGGGTTACTGATCACATGGCCAGAATCAAATTTTTAATTTTCTGAGTTGGCGGCTAAGGGTTAGGCCTTTTCTTTGTCCTTGGTGCTCTTGGGTAGAGGCTCCTGGTCCAGGGGATGTGGCCAAGGTTGGCTGGAGGGCAGGGCTTTCTATCATAACCACCCCCACCCTCCACTTTCTACCGGGAGCCTTTGGAGATTCTTCTTCCCTAATGGCCTACCCCAGCCACATTTTAATACATAGACTAATATTAACATCCCCTATGGACTACAAAGGGCCACAGACCATTGTTACATCTGAGACCAAGTTTGTCCCCTTAGGGGCAGCCTCACCCTACTGAAAATGTGTAACAGGACACCTGGGTGGTCCTGAGACTGAGTCATAGCAACTTGCTCAGGTCAGGTCTTGATCCCTGCAGTGTGGCCTTCCAGCCCAGGGCTTGAGGGTATCAGGCCCAGGGTCTCCAGAAACATGGATGTGGATATGGAGGCCAGGTGTCAGGAACAGGCATGTATACTTCCTCTTCAGAACCCTGGGCTGGGGGTCATTAGCCCTACCTTAGGCCTTTTCTCTGTGGTTCTGAGAGCTGAGTCTTGAGCCCTCTGCTACTGCCTAAAAGTAGCATGTGGGCTCGGCGCCTGTGGCTCAATTGGCTAAGGCGCCAGCCATGTACACCTAAGGTGGCGGGTTCGAATCCCCAGCCCGGGCCCGCCAAAACAACAATGATGGCTGAAACCAAAAAATGGCCGGGCGTTGTGGCAGGCACCTGTGGTCCCAGCTACTTGGGAGGTGGAGGCAGGAGACTCACTTGAGCCCAGGAGTTGGAGGTTGCTATGAGCTGTGATGCCATGGCACTCTACCTAGGGGGATAGCTTGAGGCTCCGTCTCAAAAAAAAAAAAAAAAGTAGCATGTGGAGACCTGTGTGTAGCCTCTTTTCTGACATCCCTCACTAAAGAGGGTGCTGGGGCTCAGCGCCTGTGGTTCAGTCGGCTAAGGTGCCAGCCACGTACACCTAAGGTGGCGGGTTCGAATCCCCAGCCCGGGCCCGCCAAACAGCAACGATGGCTGCAACCGAAAAATGGCCGGGCGTTGTGGCGGGCGCCTGTGGTCCCAGCTACTTGGGAGGCGGAGGCAGGAGACTCACTTGAGCCCAGGAGTTGGAGGTTGCTATGAGCTGTGATGCCATGGCACTCTACCCAGGCTGATAGCTTGAGGCTCCGTCTCAAAAAAAAAAAAAAAAAAAGAAATTAAAGAAGACACAATGTAAATAAATGGAAACATAGCCCATGTTCATGGATTGGAAGACTTAATATTGTTAAGATGTTTTGCTCCCCAAAGTGATCTATAGACTCAATGAGATTTCTCTCAACATTTCAAAGACATTATTTTCAAAAATGAAAAATCTGTCCTAAAATTCATGTGAACTCTCAGGGGATCCTGAATAGTCAAAACAATCTAGCAAAAGAAGAACTAAGCTGGCAGACTCACATTTCCTGATTTCAAAAGTTACTACAGAGCTGCAGTAATCAAAGCACAAAGACAGGTGTATAAACTAATGGAATAAAACAGAGAGCCCAGAAAAAAAAAAAACCCTCACATATATGATCAAATGGTTTTTTTTCCCAGGTTCATAATTTATTGTACAAATTGAATATCATATGATGAGGCGACATTAGCTTCTCCAGGCACGGGAACTTAACAAATGAAGTATAGTTTAGAATCCATTTAGGTTGGTTCTACAGCTGGAGATTTTTTAGACCTTAACTTGAAGACCATCAAAGCAAGGCTTCCATAGGTGGCCCGTACACAATTCATTCTACCTGTGAGAGTATAAGAGCTGAAATATTTTTTAATACCAGTGAATGGAATTGGGCATCAGTTTCTGCACCTGCCATGATTCCAATCTCTCCAAAGCCACAAATTCTGAAGCCAGTGCCCTACATCATTTGCAGCTACCTCTCAGTCCGTGGTCAAATGACTTTTGACAATGGTGCCAAGATAATTCAATGGAGAAATGACAACTTTTTCAACAAATGATGCTGCAAAAAATGCAAATGGTACATAACAAAAGAATGAAGTTGGGCCCTTGCCATATACTACACAAAAATGAACTCAAAAATGGATTAAAAGCTTAAATATAAAACCAAAAACTATGGGCGGTGCCTGTGGCTCATTGAGTAGGGCGCCGGCCCCATATACCAAGGGTGGTGGGTTCAAACCCTGCCCCGGTCAAACTGCAACAAAAAATAGCCGGGTGTTGTGGTAGGCCCCTGTAGTCCCAGCTACTTGGGAGGCTGAGGCAAGAGAATCACCTAAGCCCAAGAGTTGGAGGTTGCTGTGAGCTGTGACTCTACAGCACTCTACCAAGGGCAATAAAGTGAGACTCTGTCTCTAAAAAAAAAAAAAAAGACCAAAAACTATAGGGCAAAAGTTTCCTAACCTTGGATTTGGTAATAATTTCTTGGTTATGACAACAAAGGCACAGATAACAAAAGAAAAATTAGTCAAATTTGATTTCATTAAAAATTTGTACATCCAAAGACAATATCAATAATGTAAAAAGGTGGTCCATAAAGATGGTAGAAAACATTTTCAAATCATGTATCTGAAAAGGGATTAATAACCAGGATATAGGCTCAGTGCCTGTGGCTCAATCGGCTAAGGCGCCGGCCACGTACACCTAAGGTGGCGGGTTCGAATCCCCAGCCCGGGCCCACCAAACAACAATGATGGCTGCAACCAAAAAATGGCCAGGCGTTGTGGCAGCTCCTGTGGTCCCAGATACTTGGGAGGCAGAGGCAGGAGACTCGCTTGAGCCCAGGAGTTGGAGGTTGCTATGAGCTGTGATGCCATGGCACTCTACCCAGGGGGATAGCTTGAGGCTCCATCTCAAAAACAAACAAACAACAAAAAAAAAAAAAACACTAAATTTTTTCTCAAATCATTTTCTTTTAAAACAAGTGCATAATATTTCATCATGTATTAGCTTCTTATGTCATATTTTCCAATGTTAAAGCATATTAAGCATCTTTGTGCTTACCATTTTCCTAACATCTTTGATTATTTTTTTAGGATATAGTCCCACAAATGGGTTGATGAATTTTCTTATATATATCAACAAGTAGGTTTCAAGAAAGTGTGTTAAAATTTGCTCTCCCATTAATATTTGTGATTATCCTTTTCACAAAATCTAATTCAGCATCGTATCTACTTTTTAATCTTAAGATTTCATATTTAAAAGTATTATGTTAATAAAAGTTTTTGTTAATTAGGTTGAGCACTTTTCCTGTATTTGTCTACTTGTTGTCTTCTGTGAATAGCTGATAATCGTCTCTGCCAATTGTGCCTCTTCAGGCATTGATATTCTGTTTAGTTGAAAGATCTTTCTTTACATTAAATTTATCAACTTTTAATGTTCGTGTGAATTTTTCCCCACCAAATATTTGTCCTTTGTCTTTTCTTTTATTTGTGGTATTTTTTTAAATGGCGTTAGTTTATAATTTTATGTTTAAAGAAAACTAACAAGACAGGGATAGAAATAAAGAAGCTTAAAAGCAATAATGTGCAAAATGTAGGCTTTAGAAAAGATTGTTACATAATCAATAATATGAAAGAAAAGTATGACACATTCTTTAAAAATGCAGAAGCAAACAAACAGATTAGATAAAATGAGAGGAGAAAACATGTCTGTACACAAACAAGTGCAGAGCTAGCCCATTACTGTGGTATACTGTTCAATGTAATTAGAATGAAAACAATAATAGAAGACATAATTGAAGAAAAACTTTCCTAGATTGAAAAAACTCATTAATAAATGAAAGGAATGGGCTCACCACATTTCAGGCAAAATCTATGGAAAAAAAGACCAATGCCAAGAAACATATTGACAAATATTTTAATCATAAGAATAAGGAATATTCATGAAGCATTCATAGGAAGGAAGGGTGGGAGGGAGAGAGGGAAGGCGGGAGGAAGGAAAGAGAAAAGGAAAAAGAAAGAGAAAGAAGAATGGAAAAAGGAAGAAATTGAGGAGGGAGAAAGGTGGGGAAGGAGGCCAAGGGAGGGAAGAGTCATACATACATAGATTGCACACACCTCCTATCCACACTCCTACGCAATCCTACTGTGGGGATCATTGGATTTTTTCTGGAACATAAACAATGTGACCTTGGCAGAAGCAGGCGAGAGAGACAGGTTTTAAGGTAGGACAGTAGTTGGTCAGTGTCTAAGAGAAAGGCATGGGTGATAATGAGCAACATTTATACTATGAGGGAGTACAATGGAAAATGTTTATGCAATTAAGTTTTTACAAGTCTAAAACTACCTGATCAGCTGGTTCAATTTCTTCTTTCAACAAATATGGAGTGGATGGATGCAGTAAGAATCAATCAGTTATATAGGGAGACTAAAATACTCTAAACCTTGCAATTTCATCACTGTCTCATAGTCCATCTCTCCTCTTTGTATAAGCCTGTAGATTTAAAACCAACTAATAAACTCAGACACACTCACCAAATCTGACATTTAGAGCTACAGAGCAGCATCTTTTCATCTGCTGTTTCACAGAAGGAAGCAAAATGATAATCCAAAATAGAAAATTTGAAAATGGCCTTAGTTTATGAGTTCTGAAATTATTTTAGATCTGTGGCATAAAGCCTATTGCCCTTCTGCTCTATAGTAATGCTATTTTTTAAGGGAAGATGGTGAATTGCTTCAGCATCTTCCTGCAAGATTGCTAATACACTCACTCACCAGATCACTCTGCCAAAGCAAACAGCCTGTTGGAATAGTACATAGAAAGTAGGATGTTAAATAAGCCACAAAGCATGCTTCTTGGTTTTGTTTACATTGGTTCCACACATTAGGAAAACAGTATGTTTCACAGTAAATTCAGTGATGAAATAAATTATGCATTTGCCCATCAGTTGGGGAAAATACATTCTTATGGGAAACCAAGAAGGACAATGCAAAAGGGAGGAGAGAATCCATGCTATTTGGCCAGGGTGACAAATTCAAACAGCTGAGGCCACGAACCCCAAACTCTCATTTTCATTCACTTGCATGCCATAGAGATTTGGTACTTGTCACCCACAAGAAAGGGACCCATGAAACACAGAGAGCTCAGCAGCTGCTCAAAAAGATTGAGGGCTTAGTAGCCTGCTGTATTCAGCCATGCTCCCTGAAATCCTCTGACTCCAGCCCGCCACCTTCGGCTCTGAGAGCTCTCCTGTTTTCCATAATAGTGTATTCAGCCTTAAGAGCCGCCACACATTTTGAGTTAACAGACCCAATATTTATTGTCCCCAAAATGAGGATTATAGTTTAAATCCTCTATTGAATGTTGATAGTGAGAAGAACTGTGAGAAGCACTTGCACCTGAAGCAATATCCTGCTTTTAAAAAATTATTAATTGAATCTCTAAGTAGGATATCACAGGAAAGGCATCCAAATACCCCAGAAATGTTCCTATATTACCAAGTATATGAAATCACTGTGGGAAACACAAGATTCAATCTCTATGCTCAAAGAATTTCCACACTAATAGCAGAGATAAAAGCCATTACTAAATTACTAGAAAGGAGAATGTGGCAACTTCTCCAAGAGAAATAAAATTCAGTGCAATAAGAGTAGTGGTCAGAGGAGAATTAATTCCAGCAAGGAGTGTCAGAGAGATCTTCACGAGTTAAGTAACCGTTTGAGCTGAGTCTTGAAGAGCAGGTAGTGTTAAAAATAGAGACAGCCAAGGGAAATACTGTGTCTGCTTGGGATACAGTAGTGATTTGGTTTGGCTGGAACAGCAGGTATATGGAGGAGAAATGGCAGCCAACGCTGGAAAGGCAGAAGCCCCTTGGTGGCTGGCCATGTATGTTAAGCTAAGAGTGATTAACGTGTCACTAATGAAAAAAGATCTTTGCTTGAAAGAGATTAACCCAGTGATCATGTGTAGTAAAGTGGTAGAAGAAAAAAGGCAGACAGTCTGGGATAGTAGGGGAGAGATGCTGCAATAGTCTCAACAAAGACTAATAAGTTGATTTGAGTGGAAATGAGCAGTGTTACAGGCTGAGTTGTGCCCCTCCCAAAAAAAAAATCATACAAGTTCTGACAATTAAGTTCATGAACTCATCTTATAAAAAGTGCTTTGAAGGGTGGACTAGGTACTGGCATCAGTGCATAGCTTCCCAACTTGAGTACTTTGAAGGTAACTAAAGGGATACTCATCAATGAGGTATGTAGCACTTTTTCTAGGATGAATTCATGAACTTAATTGCCCAACTTCATATGATGGTATTCTAACTCTAGCACTTCAGAATGCCACTATTTTTGGAGATAGTCTTTAAAAGGTGATTTTTTTTTTTTTTTTGAGACAGAATCTAATTTTTTCACCCTCAGCAGAGTGCCCTAGCGTCATAGCTCACAGCAACCTCAAACTCTTGGGCTCAAGTGATTCTCTTCTCTCAGTGTTCTCTCTCTGGGCGACCAAGGCAGAGAATCATTTCAGCTTAGGCATTCAAGACCAGCTTGAGCAAGACCAAGACCCTTTTCTACTGAAAATAGACAAATTATTCAGGCATTGTGCTGGGTACCTGTAGTTCTAGCTACTCTGGAAGCTGATGTAAGAAGATCACTTGAGTCTAGGAGTTTGAGGTTGCTGTGAGTTAGGCTGAGGCCATGACACTCTAGCCTGGGGTAATAGCGTGAGACTTAAAAATATATAAAAATACCCCATGAAGACAAGGATAGAAGATAGCTAGTTACAGGCAAAGAAAGAGGTATCAGAAAAAAACAACCCTACTGACATCTTTATCTTGGCCTGCCAGCCTCCAGAATTATGAGAAAATAAAGTCCTATTGTTATGCAATATTTTGTTATGGCAGCTTTTGCAAATTATTAATAGTAAGTGCAGAAATGAACAGTCTATAATATAGGAATGGACACTGTGAGACATTTGGAGAAAGTAATTCAAAGTAATAGGTCACATCTAGAAGGAGAAAAGTGATGAGTTTCAGGTCACCTGTAAGTATAAGAAATAGTTGAAATTTAGGAAAGTAGAAGAAGCTAGTTTGAGAAAAAAATGATAATTCAATTTGAAAAATGTTAAGTTGGTGTTCTGACAAGACATCTATGTAATGATATAAATTAAGTAATTGATAATGTGGCAAAATTGTTCAGGAATAAACCAAATTTTGGAGTCATCCTGACAGAGGTAGAAGTTGAGTATAGAAATAGACAAGATTGTTCAGAAAGATAATGAGGAAGGAGAATAAAGATGTGAGGACACACTTGAAGAAACATCTACATCTAACAGACAGAATGAAGAAACAGATTGAGAGAAACAAGTGGTTACGGATCACAGAAATAGACAAGTTTTATGGCAGCAAAATACAAAAGAAATTTAATCACTGTCTCATCTCCTGCTGTACCGACTTCGGCCAGAGACCTCTAACTCTTCAGTGCCTTCCAGAGTAATAGGATGCGAAGGGGGAGTCCCCTATTGCTCCTGATTAGCACTCATGATTGAGGCCCAACAGCACTAAATATACTACAGAGCCAAAAACTGGGGTCGATGACTGTCCCCTGGGTCTCAGTCAGATGTTGCAGAACCAGCCCTGCTGCACCCCAAACAGAAAGTCATAAGATACTTACTCACAATCAATCGGAGCCTTAAGCCACTGAAAAGAAAGAGTAAAGAGTTGAGGAATAAAAATATTAATTGATGATGGGCGGTGCCCAGAGCTCAGTGGATAGGATGGTGGCCATATACACGAGGCTGCCGGGTTTGAACCTGGCCCAGGCCAGCTAAAACAACAATGACAACTGCAACAGCAACAAAAAAAATAGTCAGGCATTGTGGCGGGCACCGATAGACCCAGCTATTTGGGAGGCTAAGGCAAGAGAATCACTTAAGCCCAAGAGGGGGTGAGCTGAGATGCTGAGATGGCACGGCACTCTATCCAAGGTGACAGCCTGAGTCTCTGTCTCAAAAAAAAATTAATTGATGAACAAAGTCTTTGACTAATACCATTCTCTTTCTTTAAAAATTAGACTATGTTGAGACAGGCACAGTGGCTCACACCTGTAATCCTCACTTTGGGAAGCCAAGGCAAATAGATCACCTAAGCTCAGGAGTTCAAGACCAGCCTGAGCAAGAGTGAGACCTCATCTCTTAAAAGAAAATAGCCAGGCATTGTGGTGGACACCTGTAGTCTCAGCTGCTTGGGAGGCTGAGACAGGAGGATCACTTGAGTCCAAGAATCTGAGGTTGCTATGAACTATGACACCACAGTACCCTACCAAGGGCAACACAGTAAGACTCTGTCTCAAAAAAATATAGAGACTATCTTAAAGTCTACTTTTGAACACTAACATCCTACTTTCTTACTCTATGTGAAATACTTATTCAGTTCTAGCAGATGAGCAGAGAATTGGATCTATTAAGATGGATACATGTAATATTGTATCAGCTAGTTATTGCTATACTAAGGCGATAGCAATACATGTGTCTTACTGACATATAAAAT
Source organism: Galagoides demidoff (assembly GCA_963574575.1). Classification (NCBI taxonomy): domain Eukaryota; kingdom Metazoa; phylum Chordata; class Mammalia; order Primates; family Galagidae; genus Galagoides; species Galagoides demidoff. The sequence continues at coordinate 10,264 of CAUYQV010117290.1, forward strand.
AAAAATCCTTTATTAAGCTGATATGTCTGTGGATCAACTGGAGTCAGCAGATCTTGACTAAGCTCATGTAGGGCAACTAGCTGAGGCTACTCTGCTCCCCATGCCTCTCATTATCCTCCTGGGACCATGGGGCATACAAACTTGTTAAAGTGCTTTAGCAAGACCTAACTTGGACTCCTAAAAGACAAGATCTCAAATATTGGGGCAAGAATGAATGAGCAGGCTAGCAGCAAAACCATGACTTCTCATTCTGCTGGACAAGGGAGGATTATGGTGGCAAAGGCGAAGGTAAAAAAAAAAAAAAAACATGAGTTTTTGCATGTATATCTTATCTCCTCACTTTTATGTCAGAAGTTAATCCTTTTATAATGTCATATCCCTTAGAGTGCTAATCACAGTGTCACAAGTATCATTAATAATGAGGAAAAATTTACAAATCAATAAGCTTCTTGTTAATTTGTGGAGAAGTCTAACTTTAGATAAAGTTTACTAATTCATTGCAAAAATATTTGCTAAGCTTCCACGCTGAGAACTATTTTAGACCCTGGGAATAACAACAGCAGATGTTGTTCTTACTCCATGGAACATAGGAGGGGAAAGATATATAATCAGGAAATTATGTACTAGATCAGGCAATAGATTGGGATGGTTACTTTGTAAACTGCTGAGATCATCAGTCCAGTTTATCTTCATGCTCTGTTCTCATCAAAAGGAAAAGTATGAAAATAAATAATAGCCTTCATGGTAGATTGTGTTAATGATCCTAATTCTTCACTGCTCCCAGTATCCATGAACTTTATACCATGTAAGTTTGCAATTCCTCCTAGTAAAGACAGTATTTTTCTGTTCCTTGACTTTGGATTTACCCATTTATCAATAACATGCTTTCACCAGCATAACTGTAGTAGATGCAATGTGACTCCCCTCCATCAAAACATTGCTTGCATTCTTATTCATCTACAATTGCTGAAAGAACATGCCAGGCTTAGCTCACTAGTCCCAGGAGGAGAATGTGAGGCATGGGAGCAAAGTAGCCCTAGCCAGTTGCCCTACATGAGCCCAGTCAAGATCTGCTGACTCCAGATGACCCACAGACACACTAGCTTAATAAAATTTAATATCATTAAGATATTGACATCGCATCAGTATAACAGTAATTGGTTGATACATGATGTATATTCATCTTAATAGATCCTAGTGCTCTGTGTATCTGCCAGAATTGAATAGGCACTTCACATGGAGTAAAGAAATGTCGTAGGATATACCTGTACAGTGGACATTTCCATCTTAACAGCATAAAAAACTATAACCCAGCCAGATGTGGTGTCTCACACCTATAATCCTAGCACTTTAAGAGGCCAAGCTGAGAGGATCACTTGAGCCCAGAAGTTTGAGATCAGCAAGGAAGGAAAACTCGTCTCTTAAAATAACTAACAAAATCCCTAAACCCCAATAATATGAATTGTACAAATGGAAGAACAAAGTTGAATATCAGCTGACTTCTCAGGACCAGACTCACCAAAGTAAAGTCCATGACTCAGCCCTAAGAGCTTACTAAAATTTATTGTTTCTTAGACTGTCATATTGAACAGATCATGACATACAGAAGCCAAGGAAAACAAAATTTGTGTTTCACTGGGTCCCACATGCTGTGATGTTTTCAAACCCACATACATCTACCTAAAAGCACTCTGAATGTTTTATTCTGGAAACAAAACCATAACAAGAATAGTGTACAGAACAAAAATCAACTCAACAAGTCAACCCATATGTTTTTCATTTTCTTGTATTCTATAAAGGAAGTGAATGTGGTATAGTATATTTGGCTCCCAGCATAGAGAATTCTAGGTACTCTTTTTAATTTTACATTTACCCAGCCCTGTGTTACCCTCTGTCCTACCTCTGAAATAGCAACAGAAGTGAAGGAGGTAATCCACTGAGGAGTAACTGTTGTTTATTTCCTAGTGTAACAGGTGTGGACTCACACTTGTGTCTAATTCAAAGATGCTCGCTGTGCACTGCACACAGGTGGCTGAGATCAGCCAGATAAAGATCATGCAACTCCACTACAGTGAGATGAGACCCCTGGCAAATCACCAATGTAGTCTTGAAAGGAAATGCAATCAGACAGCCTTCCTTTCCTCTATTAAGTCCAAAATAACATTTAAATCTGTAGACAGTTTGGATACCTATCTAAAGTTTGCTTTCTAAACAAAAAGAAGAAAATTCCTCTCATAGTTTGTGATGAATAAAAGAATAAATATAAAAATACCATATGTATTATGCATTGTAATGTATGTATGCATGTGAATGTGTATATATGTATGTATAAATGCATATAAACATATGCACATAAATCTGGTATATGTTAAGTACATCTATCCCATATAGCTATAGATACAGACACTAATCAGGTACACACAAGTGCGTTTAATTTCATGGAATAGAACAATATTTTGACAGGATTCTATACAATGAATATGACAGCACTCCTCATTTGGTATTTACTTTTCATTTGTCCTCAGAAATATGAAGTCTATATTTATAAAAAACTTAGTGCAGCTCATGAGTAAAGTAAAGCCATTTTCAAAGCATTCTTCTGTGCATGGAGAAGTAAGAACAGATAACTATGTTTTATCCTCCATATCTTCCACACCTAAACTACTGCCTCTGTAGGGGATTTAATAAGAAAGTTACAATGCTCCTGAGAAAATCAAAGTGTCTTCACAGCTGGTTGAGTATCAATGTGCAAATACTGAAAGGTACTAGAATTACGTTAGAGAGACTAGCCTTTAACATAATTATCATGTAACGTTAAAACACAAAGACTTTTGGATAAAGAGTATTGCTATTTCTTGTTACTCCTGATCCATTTAAAATCTGTTAAGCAGACATATATTCCGCAAACACCTATTTATCAAACTATATGTTCAATATTAAATATTTAAAGTCACAAGACAATCCTTTAAAATTTCATATGAAAATTTAGAAGCACTCATTGAGAAACATAAATTCAAAAGATTACATCTTACTTTCATAGCACTAACATTACACAGGCTGTTTCTAAACCTTCATTTCACTTAACATACCAGGCCAACACCTTATTCCAGAGTCTCTGAAGTCAACTAATAATTTCTAAGCTTTAATACCTGACAATATGCAGAGCACTAATACAGACTGAAAGTGATTGATTCAACAGATGAGTAAGTTATTCATCCTGTCAAAATATTGTTCTATTCCATGAAATTAAATAGTTAACAAATATCAGTGGAATGCCACCTAACTGCAAATTGAGATTATTCATAATACGCATGAATCTTTAACATGTTGCTAATGTTACATTCATCTGATACATTTTTCTCATTAATAAAATCCTATTTTAAACAAGCTCTGATTCTTGATAACAGCAAGATTTTTGAGATTATATATGTCTTAAAAATAATTTTTCCTTGTGCTTTTATGTCAACTGTTTGCTTTTACTTTAAACTTTTTCCATTTCATCTGACACCAGTTGGATCAAAGATTGGCTCTGGGCAATGCTTACTTCTTTTGTAGACTAGTTTATTCAACACAAGACGGGTGAAGAGGACCCTCTGCAGAAATAATTCATCTTTGCTTAGCTCCCTAAACAGTAAAGTCTACTTTATGAACCACATCAGACTCTACCTATTCACACATACACAAAACTGATGTGTAGCTTTTAACACTATGCATTTAATCAAGAGAAAACACACTCCATTTTATCTTTCTGACAGGCTTCTTGACATCAGATTTCAACTCTTTAAGTGTTCCAAAGGAACTTTATTGGAACTGTAGAGAAAGACTCCTTTTACTTCTTAAATTCACTGATAACCAGACAAAACTCACTGAACAATCAAATCCTACAGAGAGACCCTTGAAAAGTCTATAGAGGACATCAAGGAAATGGATTGTCACACAACAGTAATAACACCCTGACTGCATTCTACACCAGCACTGGAGCCTCACTTTTTAACAGACACAGCGAAGTGTTACAGATAAATCTGTTTCAGCTGTGATGAGAAAAATGTTTCAAAATCCATAAAATTACTACTCCTGTCATGCCCACACTTAAAATGGTTTACAGTTTAAATCCTTAATAATGCTACAAATGTCTGGGATGCTTCCCTGAAGACTTCTAATATGTACATTTGTAAAAAACCTGTCAGATTCATGAGATTAGTTTGGTACTTGAAACTAGGATAATAACATACATTCTTGCTCTGAACACTAAACACTTCCCTGTACAGCATTTATAAATTGCAATCGGGGACTGAATTTAAATAAGAAAACGTACCCTGCTGGGATAACAGGGGATGTTTTAAACTGGGAGTGTATGTTAAAAGGGGCTGACCAGTTAGTGTGAGAACATGAGCAATGCAGCCAAGTTCAGATCTTCACCTCCTATTTCCTTCCTTTATGTACCACTTGACATTTTTAAAAAATTATCCAGGATTTTTAAAGAATGTAAAGGGTCGTTAGTCAGTGAGTTCTAAGAAAATTGTTTATTAATTTTACTTAACAAATTTAATTTTAGCTAACTTTAAAGTGATAATTGATAAAATGCAACATATTCCTTTCACATCTCTACCAGCAAAATCTGCACTTCTGGTATAATTGGAATAAAATTTTGGAAGTGGCATTTTAATGGAAATGAGATATATTTAATCTTTTTTTTTCAGAAGCAAAGTTATGGCATGGGATTATTCTCCTGAAGACTAATGGCTAAATTTTCTGGACATGAATACAAATATAGTAGAATGTGTAAGCTGACCACACAGGGGACTGTAAGACACTGGTCAACATACAAAGGTGGTCACCATAACAAATTAGGCCTACTGTATGATCCGTACATGTGGTGCATGTCTGGTCTATGAAAATTAGGTCAACTTAAGGAGGTGGTCAACTATCCTGTAATTCCATAACTATAAACAATATAGTAACACAAATAAGACATACTGGGGTAGCCATTAGAAGTGTTTACAAACACTCTGGTTAGCTCTCCTGGTACGTGTTGGGGTTGTACTTTCCCACTCCTGGGAAGCCAGGATGGTCACGTGCCTTGATTTGGCCAATGTGAGTAAAGGTGACTAACAGTCACTTGAGATTGGCAGCTTTAAAAGTCAGTATGCGATTTACCATGACTCTTATCCTCTGCTAGGGTGACTGAAAATGCTCAGGAAGAGCTGACCTATTATATAATATACATGAAGTGTCAGAGAAATATGTACTTTAGTTATTTTAAGATGCTGAGATTTGGGGATCGTGAATTATTTCCGGACAACCTAGCCTAAATTAACAGATATACACCTTTATATATTAGATAAGCTTTCTAAAAAGCAGCTAAATCATTCGGTAACCAGTCACACAATTGTTGGCTTATTCTGAGACAGGAATACATTAAATGGTAACCTCCTCCTTTCTATTACTCGCTTTCCATCTTACATCATCAGAGTCTTTCTTCAGTGGCAACCACACAGCAACCAGATATGCTCAAGCGTCACTGCAGGTGAGACACCTCATTCAGTCTTGCTATGCCCGTGAGCCAACTTCTCTTCTTTTCACAGGAAATTGAGCGTGGTCTACAGCAGTGATTTTCAACTGGTGTGCCATGGAAGTTTTAAAGATCATTAATTAAATTATTTTCAAAAGAAGTTCAAAGCATAATAAGTATATTCGTTCTGTTTAATTTTTTTTTTTTTGACCAATATAATTGGAAGTTAACGCAGAAGTTTAACTACAGGTTCATGTGTGCCATGAGATAAAAAGGTTGAAAACACTGGTCTACAGTGACTGCCTCCACTTTCATTTACCTTATGCAGCTGGCTTCCCTTCTTTACATTCTGATTTTTTAAAATTCTACTGGTAGATCCAAGGCTCTCTGCTTTGCTACCATTTTTTCCAGTTTCTTTCATAGTCAATGATGATTACTATCCCTGATCCTTAAAATTCTTTTTCCTTCTAATATCATTATTTTTTAGGTGTTTACTTAACATACGTCTTCTCAGTCTCCTTCTGGCTCTTTTCTCTATGTGTAAATATTCCTTCAGGTCTTTGTCAGATCTTTCATCTCTTTTCCAGCTCCTTAATAATCTCATCCACTCGTAACAGCTTCAGCTGTCACCGTCATATATTCATGTTTCCTAAAACCTTCCATCCTCGGTTTGTTTCTCCTGCTTATTCAGTTACTCAATATATTACTATATTTCCTCCCAGCCATACAACTAGAATGACAAAAATAAATTTATATTTTTTGATATTTCCCTTCTATCTTTTCTTTCTTCATTAATATTTTCAACAAGTCTAAACAGATTTAGTGTAATCTCCAATAATTTTCTATTCCTCACTAACCACATTGAATCTGTTCCCACATCCTGTCTGTCCTCAGTCCCAATTTACCACAAGATTACTTGTTTTAAAAGGCTACACTTACTGTTGGTATGTACTTGATCCAATAATTTATCACAAAGAATAGAGTTAAAATAATAGAAAAATTGGACCCAAGAATGTATAAAAAGAATTCTCTGCCACCACCAAATAGAATTTATCCCAGGTATGCAAGATTGATTAAACATCTGAAAATCAATTAGTGTAATGCATCACACCAACGGCTAAGAAAGAAAAATCATATGATCATATAAATATATACAGAAAAAATATGACAAAAATCCAACACCTACTCAATCATAAAACCTTTCTGCAAACTAAGTGCAGAGGGGAAATTCCTCAACCAGAGAAAACATCTACAAACAACAGTTAACATCACACTTAATCGTGAGAAACTAAGAAGCTCTCTCAAAGGTCAGGGGCAAGGCAAGGTTGTCCTTGTTCACCACACGTATTCAACATCACTGGAAGTCCTAACTAATCCAATAAGACAAGGAGAGGATATAAGGCACATATCGGTTGAGAAAAAAATAAAATTTTCTTTTCCATAGATGGCATGATTATTAATACAGCAAATCTGAAAAGATCAGCAAAAAACTAATAAGTATAACAAGATTGCAGAACACAACATTAATAAGCAAAGTCAATTCCTTTCTTATATACCAGTAATAAGCAATCAGAATGCAAAATTAAATAACAAATACGGGATGCAAAATTAAATAATAAATACCACTTAAATTGGCACTAAAAGAAACCCAGGTATAAACATAAAAATATATATAAAATTTACATGAAAAAAACTAATGAAGGAAATCAAAGAACCAAATAAATGGAGAGATATTTCATGTTCATAGATAGGAAGAATATATATTGCTAAGATACCAATTTTTCCCAACTTGATTTACAGATTCAATGCAATCCCAATTAACATCCCAGCAAGTTATTTTGCAGGTATTGACAAATATATTCTAAAGTTTACGTGAAAAGGCAAAAGACCCAGAATAGTCACCAAACTACTAAAGAGTAAAAACAAAGTCAGAGGATTGAAACTATCTGACTTCAAAACTTTCAGAAAACTACAGTAATCAAGACAGTGTGGAATTGGGAAAAGGACAGACAACTTGATCAATGGAACAAAATAGACAGCACAGAAATAGATCCCCACAAATACAATCAATTGGTCACTTACAACAGAGTAATGGCAATTCAATAGAGAAAGGATGGGGGGTTTGGGGGCGGGGGTTTAGAGACAGAGTCTCATTTTATCACCCTCGGTAGAGTGCATGGCAGCATTACACAGCTCACAGTAACCTCCAATTCCTGGGCTTAGGTGATTCTCTTGCCTCAGCCTCACGAGTAGCTGGGACTACAGGTGCCCACCACAACGCCCAGCTATTTTTTTGTTGCGGTTTGGCAGGGTTTGAACCCGCCACCCTCAGTATATGGGGCTGGTGCCCTACTTACTGAGCCACAGGCACCACCTGAGAAGGGATGGGTTTTTCAACAGATGGTCTAGTAAAACTGGACAACCATAACAAGCAAGTGAATCTCATACCTTTCACAAAAACTAACCCCATTTGGATCACAGACCTAATGTAAAAAGCAACACTATAAAA